>JAWZSU010000127.1:0-30188 GCA_038380795.1 Pyrocephalus nanus
AACCAGGTTGACTCCCCGTTGACCTGGTTGACCTCCCATTGATGTGGTTGACCTCTGTTGACCTGGTTGACCTCCTGTTGACCTGGTTGACCTTCCCTTGATGGTGTTGACCCTCATTGATTTGGTCGACCCCCCCATTGACCTGGTTGACCCCCCCACTGATCTGGTTGACTTGGTTGACCCCCTCATTGACCTGGTTGACCCCCCCATTGACCTGGTTGACCTGTTTGACCTCCATTGACCTGGTTGACCCCATTGACCTCCCAATGGCTGACCATGACCCGGTTGACCCCCATTGACCTCCCAATGGCCAACCTTGACCCCATTGACCCGGTTGACCCCCATTGACCCCCATTGACCCCCACTGACCCTGTTGCCTCCCATTGACCCCGCTGACCTCCCAATGGCCGCCCTCGACCAGGTTGACCCCCACTGACCTCCCAATGGTTGCCCTTGACCCGGTTGACCCCTACTGACCCCATTGACTCGGTTGACCCCCATCGACCCCATTGACCTCCTAATGACCAACCTTGACCTGGTTGACCCCCACTGACCCCATTGACCTGGTTGACCCCCCATTGACCTCATTAACCCTGTTGACCTCCCAATGGCCAACCTTGACCTGGTTGACCCCCATTGACCCCCATTGACCTGGTTGACCCCCATTGACCCCACTGACCTCCCAATGGCCAACCTTGACCTGGTTGACCCTCACTGACCCCATTGACCTGGTTGACCCCCATTGACCTCCCAATGGTCAACCTTGACCTGGTTGACCCCTATTGACCCCCATTGACCTGGTTGACCCCCACTGACCCCCATTGACCTCCATTGACCTGGTTGCCCCTCATTGACCCCCATTGACCTGGTTGACCCCCATCGACCCTGTTGACCTCCCAATGGTTGCCCTTGACCCGGTTGACTCCCACTGACCCCGTTGACCTCCCAATGGCCAACCTTGACCTGGTTGACCCTCATCAACCCCATTGACCTGGTTGACCCCCATTGACCTCCCAATGGCCAACCTTGACCTGGTTGACCCCCATTGACCCCCATTGACCTCCTAATGACCAACCTTGACCTGGTTGACCCTCATTGACCCCATTGACCTGGTTGACCCCCATTGACCCCATTGACCTCCCAATGGCCAACCTTGACCCCATTGACCCAGTTGACCCCTATTGACCTCCCAATGGCCAACCTTGACCTGGTTGACCCCCATTGACCCCTATTGACCCAGTTGCCCCCCATTGACCCCCACTGACCCCCATTGACCTGGTTGACCCCCATCGACCCTGTTGACCTCCCAATGGCCAACCTTGACCCGGTTGACCTCCACTGACCCCATTGACCCCACTGACCTCCCAGTTGCCCGCCCCCCTCACCGGCGCCGCCGTCGACGAAGCCCCCGACGTGGAGGGTGTACCCGTCCTCCTCGGCGCTGACGGCCGAGGGCGACAGCGCGAAGGTGCCGTAGGTGGCCACGGCCGAGTTGTTCTCGAAGTCCTCGAGCTCCACGCGCAGCTCGTAGCGGTTCTGCAGCGTCAGCAGGTGCAGCGTCTGCAGCCCTGGGGGGGGTCAGGGGTCACAGGGAGGGGTCAGAGGTCATGGGGAGGGGTCAGAGGTCACGGGCAGGGGGTCACGGGGGGCGTCGAGGGGCTAAAATGGGGGCACGGGTGGAACTGGGGTGAACTGGGACGTGCTGGGGGCGGGGGTGGTTCCTACTGGTCTGGATTGGTCCCTACTGGTCTATACTGGGGAGACTGGGAGGGCACGGAGAGGCTTCAGGGGTTACTGGTATGGACTGGTGCTTAGTGGTCTATACTGGTTCCTACTGGTCCATCCTGGTTCCTACTGGTCTGTTCTGGTCCCTTCTGGTCCCTACTGGTCTATTCTGGTCCCTTCTGCTCCCTACTGGTCCCTTCTGCTCCCTACTGGTCTATACTGGTCCCTACTGGTCTATACTGGTCCCTACTGGTCCCTCCTGCTCTCTATTGACCCACAGTGGCCCACATAGCCCATACTGGTTTATACTGGTCCCTACTGGTTTCGCCCTGGGGGCGGTCCCCAAGTGGAAATACCAACCCGTACTGGTCCCTACTGGTCTCTACTGGTCCGTACTGGTCTGTACTGGTCCTTCCTGCTCCCTACTGGCCCACACTGATTCACACAACCCATACTGGCCCATACTGGTTTATACTGGTCCCTACTGGTTTTGCCCCAGGGAGGTCCCCAAGTGGAAATCCCAACCCGTACTGGTCCCTACTGGTCTCTACTGGTCTGTACTGGTCATACCCAGCCAGTACTCGCCGTCGGCGCGGCCGAAGCCGGAGCGATAATCGTTCCACCCCCGGAAGAAGCTGACGGAGCCGTTGAAGCGACGCTGGAACACCTGGGGGGGGGAGGGGCAGGATGGGGGGTCAGGGGTGGGGGAGGGGCAGGATGGGGGGTCAGGGGTGGGGGAGGGGCGGGATGGGGGGGTCAGGGGTGGGGGAGGGGCGGGATGGGGGGTCAGGGGTGGGGGAGGGGCAGGATGGGGGTCAGGGGTGGGGGAGGGGCAGGATGGGGGGTCAGGGGTGGGGGAGGGGCGGGATGGGGGGTCAGGGGTGGGGGAGGGGCAGGATGGGGGGTCAGGGGTGGGGGAGGGGCAGGATGGGGGGTCAGGGGTGGGGGAGGGGCGGGATGGGGGTTCAGGGGTGGGGGAGAGGCGGGATGGGGGTTCAGGGGTGGGGGAGGGGCGGGATGGGGGGTCAGGGGTGGGGGAGGGGCGGGATGGGGGGTCAGGGGTGGGGGAGGGGCGGATGGGGGGTCAGGGGTGGGGGAGGGGCGGGATGGGGGGTCAGGGGTGGGGGAGGGGCGGGATGGGGGGGTCGGGGGTGGGGGAGGGGCAATAAAGCGTATTTTAAGGGTGGTTTTTTTGGGGGGGGGGATTTGGGGGTGGGGTTTTGAGGGGTGGGGGTGGGGTTTTGAGGGGTGGGGGAGGGTCCATGGGGGGTGGGGGAGGGGCAGGCCAGGAGGGGGGGAGGGGCCATCCAAGGGGGATACCCGGGGTGGTTTGGGGGGTGGGGGAGGGGCAATAAAGCGTATTTTAAGGGTGATTTTTTTGGGGGGTGGGGGAGGGTTCAGGGGGGGTTTTGAGGGGCGGGGGAGGGTCCGTGTGGGGTGGGGGAGGGGCGGCACCGTCCACACGTGTCCCTCGGTGCTCATGTCGCAGTAGACGGGCACGGGGGGTCCCCCCCCCCCGGGGGACACGAGGTAAACGCCATCAGCCCGGAACCCCCCCGAGTGAACGTCCTGGCAGTCCCGGGGGGGGGAGGGGGAGGGGCACAGCGGGGAGCCTGGGGGGGAGGGGACAGGGGGGAGGGGTCACATCCCCCCCAGGGTGGGGGTCACCCCATTGGACCCCCCCAAAACCCACCCATCCCCCACACCCCACACCGCAGTGTCCCCAGTTTGTGTTTCCCTCCCCCCCTCCCCTTCCCCAGGACCCTCCCAGTATCCCCAGTGCCCCCACTTCCAGTTCCAGTTCCAGTGCCCCCAGTCCCAGTGTCCCACCCACAGGACCCTCCCAGTGCCCCCAGTTTGTGTCCCAGTGCCCCCAGTTTGTGCCCCAGTGTCCCCCAGTGTCCCCCATTTCCCCCCATTCCCAGTGCCCCCAGTTCCAGTCCCAGTGCCCCCAGTCCCAGTGTTCCACCCACAGGACCCTCCCAGTGTCCCCAGTTTGTGCCCCAGTGTCCCCCCCATTTCTCCCCAGTCCCATTCCCAGTGTGCCCAGTTTGTGTCCCCCCCCTCCCCCAGTGTCCCCTCCCAGTGTCCCCAGTGCCCCCAGTTTGTGTCCCAGTGTCCCCTCCCAGTCCCCAGAGTGTCCCCAGTCCCAGTGTCCCAGTGCCCCAGTTCCAGTGACCCCAATTTGTGTCCCAGTGACCCCAATCCCAGTGACCCCAATCCCAGTGACCCAATCCCAGTGACCCCAATCCCAGTGCCTCCAGTCCCTGTCCCAGGGTCCCCCCAATCCCTCCCAGTCCCTCCCAGTCCCTCTCAGTGCCCCCCAATCCCCTCCCAGTGCCCCCCAATCCCCTCCCAGTCCCTCCCAGTGCCCCCCAATCCCCTCCCAGTCCCTCCCAGTCCCTCCCAGTGCCTCCCAGTTCCCCGCTCACCCTGAGGGCTGATGGGCTGCCCCTGTCCCAGTGTCCCCAGTGCCACCAGCAGAGCCACGGCCACCAACTGGGGGGGGACACAGCGAGGGGGGGGAGGGGTCAGGGGGGGATTTGGGGGTCCCTGGGGGGGGAATTTGGGGGGAGGGGATTGGGGGAGGGGCTCAGGGGTCCCAAAGGGTTGGGTTGGGGGGTCCGAGGGGGGGGGTTGGGGGTCCTAGGGGGAATTTGGGGGTTCCGGGGGGGGGTTGGGGTCTTGGGGGGTATTTTAGGGGTTCCCGGCGCTATTTTGGGGGTCCCTGGGGGTATTTTAAGGGTTCCGGGGGGGGGTTTTGGGGTCTGAGGGGGTCCCGGGGGGTATTTTGGGGGTTCCTGGGGGTATTTTAAGGGTTCCTGGGGGGGTTTTGGGGGTCCCGGGGGGTATTTTAGGAGTTCCTGGGGGTATTTTGAGGGTCTCTGGGGGTCCCGGGGGGTATTTTGGGGTTCCCGGTGCTATTTTTGGGGTCCCTGGGGGTATTTTAGGGGTTCCCTGGGGGTATTTTGGGGGTCCCTGGGGGTATTTTGAGGGTCTCTGGGGGTCCCGGAGGGTATTTAGGGGTTCCTGGGGGGGTTTTGGGGGTCCCGGGGGGCATTTTAAAGGTTCCTGGGGGGGTTTTGGGGGTTCCGGAGGGTATTTGGGGGGTATTTTGGGGGTCTGAGGGGGTCCCGGGGGGTATTTAGGGGGTTCCGGGGGTGTTTTTGGGGGTCCCGGGGGTTATTTTAGGGTTTCCGGGGGGTATTTTGGGGGTTCCGGAGGGTATTTGGGGGGTCTGGGGGGATCCCGGGGGTGTTTTTGGGGGGCGGGCGCGGTCGGTGGTACCTCCATGGCTGCGGGAGCTGCTGCGGCCCCCGCGGGGCCCCCCCGGTTGGGGCGGGCGATGGGGGGGGATGGGCGGGGAGGGAGGGGGGGGGAGGGGGGGAGGCCCCGCCAGGGGTGTCTGGGACCGGGGGGCCCCAAAAAGGGGGGCCCGAAAAGGGGGGGACAGACCCCAAACCCGCCCCCAAACCCCTCCGTTCTCCCCCCTTTTTTTAATTTTTTTTTTTTGGGTGAAATTCCTCCGGTTTTGTCGTTTTTTGGGCAATAAAACCTCAATTTCGTCCGGTGTTGGGAAAAACATCTGGAATTGTGCAGGGTTTCTCTTTGGGATAAACATCTGGAATTGTGGGGGTTTTTTTGGGATAAACATCTGGAATTGTGGGGGGTTTTTTTGGGATAAACATCTGGAATTGTGGGGTTTTCTTCGGGATAAACATCTGGAATTGTGGGGTTTTTCTTTGGGAAAAACATCTGGAATTGTGGGGTTTTTTCTTCGGGATAAACATCTGGAATTGTGTGGGGTTTTCTTTGGGATAAACATCTGGAATTGTGGGGTTTTTTTTGGGATAAACATCTGGAATTGTGCAGGGTTTCTTTGGGATAAACATCTGGAATTGTGGGGTTTTTTTGGGATAAACATCTGGAATTGTGTGGGGTTTCTTTGGGATAAACATCTGGAATTGTGCAGGGTTTCTTTGGGATAAACATCTGGAATTCGGGATAAACATCTGGAATTGTGGGGGGTTTTCTTTGGGATAAACATCTGGAATTGTGTGGGGTTTTATTTTTTGGGGGATAAAGCCGTCGGTTTGTGGGGTTTTGGGGACAAATCCCTGGAGGATTTATCCTTAATTTTGCCCGTTTTTAAGGGAAATCACCCCAAATTTGATCCTCTGGGGGCGGGGGAAAGACCCCCCCAAATTTGCCCCTTTCTGGCAGGTTTAGGCAATTTTGCCCTTTTTTTTTTTTTTAGGAGAAACGGCTCCAGCTTTGTTTCTCCAGGGAGGAGATTCCCCCTAATTTTCCTTTTTTTTAGGGAATAAAAACCCCTTAATTTTGCATTTTTTTTGGGGGGGACGGCCCCAAATTTGTCCCTGGAGGGGGTAAATCAGCCGTGACCCTTTCTGGGGTAAAGACCCCAAATGTTGCCTCTCTATGGGGGAAAAGCCTTTAATTGTCCCCATTTTTGGGGTTAAAATCTGTAATTTTACCTCTTTTTCCCCAATTTTACCCCTTTTTAGGCCTCCCCCCCTTCCCCCCCCCCCTTACGGGGCAAATGCCCCAAATTCTGCCCATTTTTAGGGGGACATCCCTAAATCTGCCCTTTTATTGAGAAAAAACAACCTTAATTTTGCTCCTTTTAGGGGTTTTACCTTTAATTTTCTTTGTTTACACAGAAAACGCTCGGCTTATCTTAACCACCACCGATTTTGCCTTTTTAAGGGGAAAACTCCCTCAACCCCTCCCCCTGTGGAGTAAACACCCTTCACCCCGCCCCTTTCTGTGGAAACGCCCCAAATTCCACTTTTTTAAGCAAAAAAACCCCCAAATTTGCCAATTTTCGTTAAACCCGCGGTGCCGTCACCGCCCCCTGGCGGCCGGGAGGACCCCGCGCAGGGCGGGCCCGGCGGGGCTCACAAGATGGCGGCGGCGCGCGGGGCATGCCGGGAGTTGTAGTCCAGGCCCATTGATTGATTAATGAAGGGCTGGTTTTAAAGATTACAAATCCCAGCGTGCCCCGCGCGGCTGAGGGGAGAGAAGATGGCGGAGAGCAGGGGGTGAACCGGGAGTTGTGGTTTACACTCTATTAACAATTAATAATAACAATTAGAGGGCGGGGCTAAAGGACTTCGAGTCCCGGCGTGCCCCGCGCTCCGCACCGGAAGTGGAGGTGGGGGTTTCGCGTGGCGTCGCCTCAGCGTCGGCTCCGCTCGCGGCGAAGAGGCCGCTCACGGATCGCCAGGGTTCTGTCGCGATAGAAGCGGCGCTGTCGGCCATAGAGGAGCCGGTGAGGACCGGGGGGGGCTCTGGGAGGGTTTGAGGGGGAGATCGGGGGGGATCGGGGGGAGATCGGCGGGGGGAAGCGGAGGGTGAGGCCCGCGCGGCCTCGGCGGGATCGTGAGGGGGAAGGGCGGGATCGTGAGGGGAGGGGGAGAAATGGGATAAAAAAAGGGGGTTGGGGGGAGGAAATGGGGAAAAAAGGGGGGGTGGGGAGGGAAAAAGGGGTTCGGGGAGATAAAATGCGGGGTTGGGGTGAAAAATGGGGGGTTGGGGGAAAAGAAGGGTGTGGGGGGAAAAACCGGATTTTTGAGGGGAAAAGAGGACGTTTAGATAAAGAAAGGGGGTTTTGTGAAAAATAAACGGGTTTGGGGGGAACTAACGGGCCGTGGGGTGAAAAATGGGGGGTTCGGGGGTGAAAATAGGGCGATTTGTGGGGAAAGAGGAAGTTTGGGGTGAAAAAAAGGAGTTTTGGGGGGGAAAGTGAAAGTCACGGGGGAAAAGGGAGTTTGGGTGAAAAAAGGGGGGGTTTTGGGGGAAAAAACGGGGTTTGGGGTAAAAAATGGGGATTCGGGGTAAAAAGTGCAAAGTTTGGGGTAAATGAGGCATTTTGAGCGTAAAAGGATGTTTTAAGGGGAATTTCGATGTCAAAAATGGCGTTTGGGGAAGTTGTGAGGGGAAAAATGTGAGATTTTGGGTAAAAATGGGTTATTTTGGGGGGTGTGAGGAGAAAATGGGGGTTCGGGGGATTAAAAGGATTTTGGGGGGGTTTGTGAGGGGGAAAAGTGGCATTTGGTAGGTTTGGAGGGGAAAAAGGGGGTTTTGGGGTGTTTTGAGGGTAAAAACGGGGATTTTGGGGGTTGTGAGGGGAAGGTTGGAGTTTTGAGGTAAAAAGGGGGGGTTTGGGGGTGTTTTGAGAGGGAAATGGGGATTTTTATGAGGGGAAAGGTGGAGTTTGGGGACTTGGAAAGAAAAAAGGGGTTTGGGGTTGGTTTGAGGGGGGAAAACGGGATTTGGGGGTAAAAATCGAGGGTTTGGGGGGGGCTGAGAGAAAAAAAAATGGATTGAGTGAAAAAAGTGGTTTTGAGCGGCTTTGGAGGAAAAAATGGCTCTTTTTGGTAAGTGGGGGAAAATGGGGGATCGGAGCAGTTTTGAGGGAAAAAAGTGGGGTTTGGGGAGGAAAAAGGTGGTTTTGGGGGAAGTTTTGAGGGGAAAAAGGGGGATTTGGGGTATTTATGGGGGAAAGGGGGTTTTTGAACGAAAAAAGGGGATTTTGGGTGGAAAAGGGTTGGTTTTGTGAGCGGGAAATGGGGGTTTTGAGGGGAAAAAGGTTTTTGTGAAGGGTTTTGGGTGAAAAAGGGTTTTTTTGGGGGTGTGAAGAGAAAATTTGGAATTTTGGGGGGGAAAGGGTGTTTTGAGAGGAAATGGGGTTTTTTTGGGAAGTTTGTGAGGGGGAAAAGTGAAGTTTTGAAGGAATTAGAGGGATTTTAGCAGAGTTTTGAGGGGAAAGCGGAGTCTTTAAGGAGTTTTGAGGGGGAAAATGGGGTTTTCAGGCAATTTTGAGTGAAAAGGTGGAAGTCTGGGTGGTTTGTGAGGTAAAAAGTGGATTTGAGGAAGAAAAGTGGAATTTCAGGGGTGGAAAACGTTTTTTTTGAGGGGTGCGAGGAGAAAATGAGGATTTGGGGAGGGTTAGAGAAGGAAAAAGTCAATTTTTTGTAGTTAAAAAAGTGGCTTTTTGGAGTTCTGAGGTAAAAATGGGGCGTTTGTGAGGGAAAAAGAGGTTTTGAGGGCAGAAAGTGGAGTTTGAGGGAAAAAATGGGGTTTTTGGGGCAGTTCTGAGGGCAAAAGTTGAGGCTTGGAGCAATTTATGAGGGAAAACGGGAGATTTAGGGGGTTTTGAGTGAAAAAAGGGGGTTTGGGGAGGATTTTTGAGGTGCGGAGTGGATTTATGGAAATTTTGAGGGGAAAAAGGATTTTAAGCGGTTTCTGAGGTAAAAAAAGCAATTTTGGGGGCGTTTGTGAGGGGGAAAAGGGGTTTTGAGGGAGAAATTAGGAGTTTGTGAGGAAAAACTGAGTTTTTAGGGAGAAAAAAAAGATTGGGGGGAAGAGGATTTTTTTGGGAGGTGTGAGGGGGAAAGGAAGGTTTGGGGGACTTTTGAGGCAGGAAAAGGGTTTTTTGGGGAATTTTGAGGTAGAGAAGGGTTTTTTGGGGGGAGTTTTGAGGGAAAATCAGGTTTATTGTGGAGTTTTGAGGGAAAACTGGGTTTGTTGTGAAGTTTTGAGGGAAAATCAGGTTTATTGTGGAGTTTTGAGGGAAAATCAGATTTATTGTGGAGTTTTGAGGGAAAATCGGGTTTGTTGTGGAGTTTTGAGGGAAAATCAGATTTGCTGTGGAGTTTTGAGGGAAAATCAGATTTATTGTGGAGTTTTGAGGGAAAATCACGTTTATTGTGGAGTTTTGAGGGAAAATCAGATTTGCTGTGGAGTTTTGAGGGAAAATCAGATTTATTGTGGAGTTTGAGGGAAAATCACGTTTATTGTGGAGTTTTGAGGGAAAATCAGATTTGCTGTGGAGTTTTGAGGAAAAATTGGGGTTTTAGGGGGGCATTTTGAGGGAAAAGTGAGTTTGGGGGAGAGTTATGAGGAGAAAATGTTTTTTTGGGGGGAGGAGAAAAAAAGTAAGTTTATTTTTTATTTTTTTTGAGGGGGAAAACGGGTTTGTGTGGGGTCACCAGGGATGGGTGGGCACGGGGGGTGTCAGGAGGTTTGTGGGGTCCCTGGGGGGGTCTGGGGGGTCACTGGGGGTCCCAGGGGGGTCCCTGGGGTGTCAGAGGGGGTGACACAGCCCCCCCCCAGCGGGATGTACAATGGGATCGGGCTGAGGGGGCTGTGGGGTCACTGGGGATGGGTGGGCTCAGGGGGTGTCAGGAGGTTTGTGGGGTCACTGGGGGTCCCAGGGGGGTCCCTGGGGTGTCAGAAGGGGTGACACAGCCCCCCCCCCAGCGGGATGTACAATGGGATCGGGCTGAGGGGGGTGGGCACAGGGGGTGTCAGGAGGGGGCTGTGGGGTCCCAGGGGGTGTCAGGAGGTTTGTGGGGTCCCTGGGGGGGTCTGGGGGGTCACAGGGGGTCCCAGGGGGGTCCCTGGGGTGTCAGAGGGGGTGACACAGCCCCCCCCCAGCGGGATGTACAATGGGATCGGGCTGAGGGGGGTGGGCACGGGGGGTGTCAGGAGGGGGCTGTGGGGTCCCAGGGGGTGTCAGGAGGTTTGTGGGGTCCCAGGGGGGGTCTGGGGGGTCACTGGGGGTCCCAGGCGGGTCCCTGGGGTGTCAGAGGGGGTGACACAGCCCCCCCCCAGCGGGATGTACAATGGGATCGGGCTGAGGGGGGTGGGCACGGGGGGTGTCAGGAGGGGGCTGTGGGGTCCCAGGGGGTGTCAGGAGGTTTGTGGGGTCCCAGGGGGGTCCCTGGGGTGTCAGAGGGGGTGACACAGCCCCCCCCCAGCGGGATGTACAATGGGATCGGGCTGCCGACGCCGCGGGGCAGCGGCACCAACGGCTACGTCCAGCGCAACCTCTCGGCCCTGCGGCCCAAGAAAGGGGGGGCCGGGGGCTCCGGGGACCCCCCCCCCGGCGAGGAGGAGCTGAGGCGCCTCGAGGCCGCCCTGGCCAAGAAACCCAACCCCGACATCCTCGACCACCAGCGCAAGAGGAGGGTGGAGCTGAAATGCCTGGAGCTGGCTGAGCTCATGGAGGAGCAGGGGTGAGAGAGACCCCCAAAAATACCCCAAAATAACCCCAAAACAGCCCAAAATATCCTCCTGAACCCCCTGCCTGGAGCTGGCTGAGCTCATGGAGGAGCAGGGGTGAGAGACCCCCAAAAATACCCCAAAATAACCCAAAACAGCCCAAAATATCCTCCTGAACCCCCTGCCTGGAGCTGGCTGAGCTCATGGAGGAGCAGGGGTGAGAGACCCCCAAAAATACCCCAAAATAACCCAAAACAGCCCAAAATATCCTCCTGAACCCCCTGCCTGGAGCTGGCTGAGCTCATGGAGGAGCAGGGGTGAGAGACCCCCAAAAATACCCCAAAATAACCCAAAACAGCCCAAAATATCCTCCTGAACCCCCTGCCTGGAGCTGGCTGAGCTCATGGAGGAGCAGGGGTGAGAGACCCCCAAAAATACCCCAAAATAACCCAAAACAGCCCAAAATATCCTCCTGAACCCCCTGCCTGGAGCTGGCTGAGCTCATGGAGGAGCAGGGGTGAGAGACCCCCAAAAATACCCCAAAATAACCCCAAAACAGCCCAAAATATCCTCCTGAACCCCCTGCCTGGAGCTGGCTGAGCTCATGGAGGAGCAGGGGTGAGCCCCCCAAAAATACCCCAAAATTTCTTCTGTAGCCCCCCCAAAATAACCCCAAAATTGCCTCCTTGCCCTCCCAAATCCCCCCCAACTCCCTTTATTTGCCCCCCCCCCAAAACTCCCCCTCAGACCCTCCAGTTTTCCCCCTCAACCTCCTCCTTCACCTCCCCCCCCCCCAAACCCCCTTTAGACCCCCCCAAACCCCCTTTAGACCCCCCCAAACCCCCTTTAGACCCCCCCAAACCCCCTTTAGACCCCCCCAAACCCCTCAGGGACCCTCCCAAATTTTGGGGGGCCCCTCCTGACCCCCCTTTTTCCCCCCCTCAGCTACTCGGCCGAGGAGATCGAGGCCAAGGTGGCCACGTTCCGGACGATGCTGCTGGAGAAGGACGAGGGGCCCGGGGACCCCGAGCAGAAACCCACGTGAGTCATCCCCCAATTAACACCCTGACCCCCTAATTAACCCCTGACCCCCCCCAATTAACCCCCCTGACCCCCTAATTAACTCCTGACCCCCCCAGTTAACCCCCCTGACCCCCTCATTAACTCCTGACCCCCCCAATTAACCCCCCTGACCCCCTCATTAACTCCTGACCCCCCCAGTTAACCCCCCTGACCCCCTCATTAACTCCTGACCCCCCCAATTCACACCTCAGACCCCCTAATTAACTCCTGACCCCCCCCAATTCACACCTCTGACCCCCTAATTAACTCCTGACCCCCCCCAATTCACACCTCTGACCCCCTAATTAACTCCTGACCCCTCCAGTTAACCCCCCTGACCCCCTCATTAACTCCTGACCCCCCCCAATTCACACCTCTGACCCCCTAATTAACTCCTGACCCCCCCCAATTAACCCCCCTGACCCCCTAATTAACTCCTGACCCCCCCAATTAACCCCTCTGACCCCCTAATTAACTCCTGACCCCCCAATTAACCCCCCTGACCCCCTCATTAACTCCTGACCCCCCCAATTCACACCTCAGACCCCCTAATTAACTCCTGACCCCCCCCAATTAACCCCCCTGACCCCCCTAATTAACTCCTGACACCCCCAATTCACACCCCTGACTCCCCCAGTTCACACCCCTGACCCTCTAATTAACTCCTGACACCCCCAATTCACACCTCAGACCCCCTAATTAACTCCTGACCCCCCCCAATTAACCCCCCTGACCCCCTAATTAACTCCTGACCCCCCCCAATTCACACCTCTGACCCTCTAATTAACTCCTGACTCCCCCAGTTCACACCCCTGACCCTCTAATTAACTCCTGACCCCCCCAATTAACCCCCCTGACCCCCTAATTAACTCCTGACCCCCCCCAATTAACCCCCCTGACCCTCTAATTAACTCCTGACCCCCCAATTAACCCCCCTGACCCCCTAATTAACTCCTGACACCCCCAATTCACACCCCTGACTCTCCCAGTTCACACCCCTGACCCTCTAATTAACTCCTGACCCCCCAATTAACCCCCCTGACCCCCTCATTAACTCCTGACCCCCCCAATTCACACCTCTGACCCCCTAATTAAATCCTGGCCCCCCCAGTTAACACCTCTGACCCCTTAATTAACTCCTGACCCCCTCCCAATTAACCCCTGACTCCCCCAATGATCCCCTGACCTTCCCTAATGAACCCCCAAACCCCTCTAATTAACCCCTGAACCCCCCCAATTAACCCCCCCATTAACCCCTGAACCCCCCCAATTAACCCCTGAACCCCCCCAATTAACCCCTGACTTCCTCCCACTTAACACCCTGCCACCCTAATTAACTCTTATCCCATCTAATGAACCCCTCATCCCCCTAATTAACCCCTGACCCCCCCAATGAACCCCTGACCCTCTTTAATTAACTCCTGATTCACTAATTAGCATCTGATTAGTATAGAGGAAAAGTGTGCAGTGTTGATGGTGTAGGAGTACTCTTTAATTAACCAATTAATGCCTAATTACCCTGGAAAGAAAAAGTGTGGCCTGAAAGGCAGGTGTGGAGTTCGAAGCCAAGGGGCGGGGCCTGGCAGAAAGGGGGCGGGGCCTGGCTTGGCGGGGCCTGGCTTGACTGGGCGGGTGGGACCCTCCCTCATTAATTAATTAATTAATTAATTCCTAATTAACCAGCGTGACGGAGACGCACCAGCTGGCCGAGGCCAACGAGCGCAAGAACGAGCGGCTGCGCGCGGCCTTCGGCATCAGCGACTCCTACGTGGACGGCAGCGCCTTCGACCCCGCCCGGCGCCCCAAGGAGCCCCCCCCGGCACCCCCGGAGCCCCCCAGGTACCCTGAGGGACCCCTCAGTGACCCCACAGTGACCCCACAGTGACCCCTGAGTGACCCCATGACCCCTGAGTGACCCCATGACCCCTGAGTGACCCCACAGTGACCCCTGAGTGACCCCACAGTGACCCCTGAGTGACCCCACAGTGACCCCTGAGTGACCCCATGGCCCCCCAGAGCCCCCCAGGTACCCTGAGGGACCCCACAGTGACCCCACAGTGACCCCACAGTGACCCCTGAGTGACCCCACAGTGACCCCTGAGTGACCCCACAGTGATCCCTGAGTGACCCCATGGCCCCCCAGAGCCCCCCAGGTACCCTGAGGGACCCCTCAGTGACCCCACAGTGACCCCACAGTGACCCCTGAGTGACCCCGGAGCCCCCCAGGTACCCTGAGTGACCCCTCAGTGACCCCTCAGTGACCCCACAGTGACCCCACAGTGACCCCACAGTGACCCCTGAGTGACCCCACAGTGACCCCACAGTGACCCCTGAGTGACCCCATGACCCCTGAGTGACCCCACAGTGACCCCTGAGTGACCCCACAGTGACCCCACAGTGACCCCACAGTGACCCCACAGTGACCCCATGACCCCTGAGTGACCCCACAGTGACCCCACAGTGACCCCACAGTGACCCCATGACCCCTGAGTGACCCCACAGTGACCCCACAGTGACCCCACAGTGACCCCTGAGTGACCCCAGAGCCCCCCAGGTACCCCCTGAGTGACCCCAGAGTGACCCCAGAGCCCCCCAGGTACCCCCTGAGTGACCCCAGAGTGACCCCAGAGCCCCCCAGGTACCCCTGAGTGACCCCTCAGTGACCCCACAGTGACCCCTCAGTGACCCCACAGTGACCCCTGAGTGACCCCACAGTGACCCCTGAGTGACCCCACAGTGACCCCACAGTGACCCCACAGTGACCCCTGAGTGACCCCAGAGCCCCCCAGGTACCCCCTGAGTGACCCCAGAGTGACCCCAGAGCCCCCCATGGCCCCCCAGAGTCCCCCAGGTATCCCAGAGTGACCCCAGAGTGACCCCAGAGCCCCCCAGGTACCCCCTGAGTGACCCCAGAGTGACCCCAGAGCCCCCCAGGTACCCTGAGTGACCCCAAAATAACCCCAGGACCCCCCTTTGTCCCCCCTGAGCCCCCCAGATTGACCCCATGGCTCCCTTTTGTGCCCCCTGAGCCCCCCAGGTCCCCCCCAAGCCCCCCAGAGCCGCCCCAAGCCCCCCAGAGCCCCCCAAAGAGACCCCAGGGCCCCCCTTTGTGCCCCCCGAGCCCCCCAGGTCCCCCCCAAGCCCCCCAGAGCCGCCCCAAGCCCTCCAGAGCCCCCCCAAGCCCTCCAGAGCCCCCCCAAAGAGACCCCAGGGCCCCCCTTTGTGCCCCCCGAGCCCCCCAGGGGAGGGCAGGACCCCCCAAAGTGACCCCAGGACCCCCCAAAGTGACCCTAGGACCCCCCAGAGTGACCCCAGGACCCCCCAAAGTGACCCCAGGGCCCCCCAAAGTGACCCCAGGACCCCCCAGAGTGACCCCAGGGCCCCCCAAAGTGACCCCAGGACCCCCCAAAGTGACCCCAGGGCCCCCCAAAGTGACCCCAGGACCCCCCAAAGTGACCCCAGGACCCCCCAAAGTGACCCCAGGGCCCCCCAAAGTGACCCCAGGACCCCCCAGAGTGACCCCAGGACCCCCCAGAGTGACCCCAGGACCCCCCAAAGTGACCCCAGGGCCCCCCAAAGTGACCCCAGGACCCCCCAAAGTGACCCCAGGGCCCCCCAAAGTGACCCCAGGACCCCCCAGAGTGACCCCAGGACCCCCCAGAGTGACCCCAGGACCCCCCAAAGTGACCCCAGGGCCCCCCAGAGTGACCCCAGGGCCCCCCAGAGTGACCCCAGGACCCCCCAAAGTGACCCCAGACCCCCCAAAGTGACCCCAGGACCCCCCAGAGTGACCCCAGGACCCCCCAGAGTGACCCCAGGACCCCCCAGAGTGACCCCAGGACCCCCCAGAGTGACCCCAGGCCCCCCCTTTGCCCCCCCAGCGCGGCCCCCGAGGAGTCGAGCTCGCGCTCGCCGTCCCCAAAGCAGAAAAAGAAGAAGAAGAAGAAGGATCGGGGCAGGTGGGGTTGGGGAGGGGTCAGGGGGGGCTTTGGGGGGCTGGGGGAGGGAATTGAGGGGGTCAAAGGGGGATTTGAGGGGATTTGGGGGGGTTTTGGGGTTCTTAGGGGGGTGGTTTAAGGGGCTTTGGGGGGGATCTTAGGGGGTCCTGGGGGGGGTTCTGGTGGGTTTTGGGGTTGATGGGATTGGGGGGGGGAGAGTGAAATTGAGGGGGTCAAAGGGGGGATTTAAGGGGGTTTGGGGGGGGGTTGGGGTTATTGGGGGGGGTTTGAGGGAGTTTGGGGAGGGGTCCTGGGGGGGTGTTCAGGTGGGTTTTGGGGTTTATGGGATTGGGGAGGAGAGAGTGAATTTTGGGGGGGTCAAGGGGTGATTTAAGGGGGTTTGGGGGGGTTTTGGGGTTCTTGGGGGGGGGTTGGGGGGATTTTGGGGGGTTTTGGGGTGGGGGGGTTCAGGTGGGTTTTTTTGGGGGTCCTGGGGGGGATTTTGGGGGCCCTGGGGGGGTTTGGGGGGTTTTGGGGTGGGGGGTTCTGGGGGGATTCAGGTGGGTTTTTGAGGGGTGTTGTTTTGGGGGGGACTCTGGGGGGGAGGTTCAGGTGGGGGTGTGGAGGATTTTGGGGGCCTTGGGAGGGTTTGGGGGGGGATTTCTGGGGGGGAGGGTTGAATTTAAGGGGGGTTGGATGGAGATTTTTTTTGGGAGGTTGAGGGTTGGGGGAAGGGGAATTGGGGGGGATTTTGGGGTGTCCTGGGGGGTCTCCAAGCCCTCCCCACCCCCCCCAGGTCTGCGAGTCGCTCCGGGGAGAGGAAGAAGAGCAAGAAAAAGAAACACAGGTGAGGGGGAGGGGCTTAAACCTGTCAATCAGAGGAGAGGGAGGAGCTTAAATGTGTCAATCAGAAGAGGAGGAGCTTAAATCTGTCATTCATCTCAGGGGGAGGGGCTTAAACTTGTCAATTAGAGGAGAAGGAGGAGTTTAAATCTGCCAATCAGTGCAGGGGGAGGGGCTTTTAACTGTCACTCTGGTGAAGGGGAGGAACTTAAACCTGTCACTCACATCAGGGGAGGGGCTTAAAGTTGTCACTCAGTTGAGGGGGAGGAGCTTAAGTTGTCAATCTGCTCAGGGGGAGGGGCTTAAAATTGTCACTCAGGTGAGGGGGGGAGCTTAAATCTGTCACTCATCTCAAGGGGAGGGGCTTAAGGCTGTCACTCAGGTGAGGGGGTGGGGCTTAAAATTGTCACTCAACTCAGGGGGAGGGGCCACAGAAGGGGTGTGGTCACACAGCTGAGTGGGAGGGGTCACACATATGAAAGTGGGCGTGGCCAACCTGACTCCACCCCCTTTTCCTTCCTCCCCTCCCCCAGGTCCGAATCTGAGGCCAAGAAACGGAAGCACCGGTGAGTGGGGGAGGGGCCGGATTTTGGGAGGGGGGAGGGGAAGGCCGGCTGGGTGGGGCAGGTTGGGGCGTGGCCTCTCAGATGACATCACTGATGACGTCACCGCCCCTCCCCCAGCTCCCCCAGCCCCAAGGCCAAGCACAAGGCCAAGGAGAAGAAACGCAAGAGGTGAGACCCCCACCCCCCCCAAACCCCGCCCCCCACCCATCATAGCCCCTCCCCCTCTCACTGTACGCCCCTCCCCCCCTCGGCAGGTCCACCAGCCAATCGCAGAAGCCGGAACGTTCTTCCTCCCCGGCCGGCTCCTCCTCCTCCTCCGCCTCCTCCCGCAGCAGGTAACGCCCCTCCCCCACACCCAACCCCTCCCCCACCCCCCAGCACCGCCCCTCCCCCACCCACCACGCCCCTCCCCCCCCGCAGGTCCCGCAGCGCCACGGCCCCGCCCCCGACCCCGACGCCGCCGGCGGTGCCGCCGCAGCCGCGCCAGGACCAGGAGGAGCCGGCGCCGCCCTCGGCCCCCGTCCCGCCGCAGGTGAGCGCCGGGGAGGGGCGTGGCCTCGGGGAGGGGGCGTGGCCCCTTCTCACCCCGCCCCTCCCGCCTCTTTGAGCCCCTCCCCTCCCGTGGTTAATTCGGGTTTTTGTCTCCCGTGTTTTGCAGCCGCAGCCGCAGCCGGAGCCGCTCGCGCCGTCGCCGGCCCCGTCCCCTCCCCCCGGCGTCCCCGCGGAGCCGCCGCCCGTGAGGAGCCCGGCCCCGCCCCCCTCCCCCAAACCCGCCTCCCCTCCCCCCGCCCAGCGCTCCTCCCCCTCCCCCACGCCCCCTCCCCCTCCCCTCAAACGCCCCCCGGCCTCCTCCACCACCACCACCGGCACCACCGGCACCACCACCAGCACCGGCACGGCCCGGGCGTCGTCCTCGCGCCGCTCCCGCAGCCGCTCCCGCAGCCGCTCCCGCTCCCGGCGCCGCGGCCCCCGCGGCTCCCGCCGCTCCCGCTCCCGGCCCCGCTCCCGGCGCCGCTCCCGCTCCCGCGCCCGGCGCCGCTCGCGCTCCCGCACCCCGCTCTGGACCCCCAACGCCACCTCCCCCCTGCGCTGGCCCCTGGCCGGCGGCGTCGCCGCCCTGGCCGCGCCCGCCCCGGCGCCCGCCCGCTCCCGCTCCCGCTCCCAGAGCCGCCGGCGCCGCTCCCGCTCCCGCTCCCGCCGCTCCCGCCGGTGGGGACGCTCCCGGTCCCGCTCCCGCTCCCGGCGCCGATCCCGATCCACCGTGCGGCGATCCCGGTCACCCATCCGGCGATCCCGCTCCCCAATCCGCCGTTCCCGCTCCCCAATCCGGCGCTCCCGCTCCCCAATCCGAAGATCCCGCTCACCCCTCCGGAGATCCCGCTCCCGGCGCCGTTCCCGCTCCGTCCTGCGCCGCTCCCGCTCCCCAATCCGCCGCTCCCGCTCCCCCATCCGGCGTTCCCGCTCCCGGCGCCGTTCCCGTTCCCGACGCCGCTCCCGCTCGGCGCTCCGGCGCTCCCGCTCCCCCCCGCGCCGCTCCCGCTCCTCCCGCCGCCGCTCCCGCTCTCCGTCCCCGTCCCCGGATCGGCGGCACCGGCACCGCGGCGGCCGCCGCAGCCGCTCCGAGTCCTCGGGCAAGTCCCGCGGCCGCGGCGGGGGGGGCGGGGCCCGGCGCAGCCGCTCCCTCTCCTCCCCCCTGCCCAAAAAACGGGCGCGGCCCCCGCGCTCCCGCTCCCCCTCCCGCCGGCGCCGCCGCGGCCCCAGCGACAGCCCCTCCCCCCCGCCCCCCGCCCGCCCCTCCCCCACCCCCCCGCCCCCCAAGATGGCCCCGCCCGCCGCCCCCGCCGAGGCCCCGCCCCCTCCCGCGCCCCCCGCCCGCCCCAAGTGGGTGCCCCTGGCCGAGCTGCACCCGGCGGCGCCGCAGCCCCCGCACAGGGGGGGAGCCCCGGGGACCCCCAAATGGGTGCCCATCGGAGGGGGGGGCCCCCAGACCCTCCCCCCGCAGCCCCTCCCCTCGCAGCCCCTCCCCCCACAGCCCGCCCCGCCCGGCACCGAGGCCGGGACCCCCAGAGCGGCCGCCGAGGGGACCCCCAAACCCACCCAAGAGAGCACCCTGGGGATCCCCGGGACCCCCAAACCTGCCCAGGAGGGGACATTGGGGACCCCCAAACCCACCCAGGAGGGGACATTGGGGACCCCCAAACCCACCCAGGAGGGCACCCTGGGGATCCCCGGGACCCCCAAACCCACTCAGGAGGGGACATTGGGGACCCCCAAACCCACCCAGGAGGGCACCCTGGGGATCCCCGGGACCCCCAAACCCACTCAGGAGGGGACATTGGGGACCCCCAAACCCACCCAGGAGGGGACATTGGGGACCCCCAAACCCACCCAGGAGGGCACCCTGGGGACCCCCGGGACCCCCAAACCCACTCAGGAGGGGACATTGGGGACCCCCAAACCTGCCCAGGAGGGGACCCCCAAACCCACCCAAGAGAGCACCGTGGGGACCTCCAAACCTGCCCAGGAGGGGACTCTGGGGACCCCCGGGACCCCCAAACCCACCCAGGAGGGGACATTGGGGACCCCCAGTGTCACCACCCCCACCAGTGTCACCAAACTGGGCTTGGAGGGGACAGCAGGGACCGTCGGTGTCACCAACACCAGTGTCACCAACACCAGTGTCACCAACACCAGTGCCACCACCCCTGGTGTCACCAGCCCTGGTGCCACCCCCCCGGTGACCCCCAGCCCTCCCAGGGCGGTGGCCGCGCTCACACCGGGGGGGGATGAGAAGCCCCCGGCGACCCCGGCCGAGGGGGCGTCCCCAGGGGCCACCAAAGGGTCCCCGGGGCCACCCAAGGGTGACCCCAAAGCGGGGGCCGAGGCCGCCAAACCGGCCGTGAACGGCGCCAAACTGGGCGTGCCCGAGAGCAAACTGGGAGAGGGGGACGCCAAACTGGGCGCTGGGGACGCCAAACTGGGCGCTGGGGACACCAAATTGAACGCTGGGGACACCAAATTGGCTGCTGGGGAAGTTAAATTGGCTGCTGGTGACACCAAACTGGCTGCTGGTGACGCCAAACCAGGCGGTGGTGACACCAAACCGGGCAGTGGTGACGCCAAACCGAGCGCTGGTGACACCAAGGCCATGCTGTCCCCTCCCCAGCCCGTCCCCAAGGCCCCGTCCCCGACTGTCCCCAAGGTGGAGGTGACCCCCCCCGCCCTCCCCAAGGCCATGCCGGCGTCCCCCGCCGTCCCCAAATCCCCCTTGGACACCAAACCTCCCCCTCCCCCTCCCGTGCCCAGAACCCCCCCAGACACCAAACCGGTGCCACCGAGCGAGGGTCCCACCCCCCGAGCGTCCCCCTCTGTCCCCTCCCGGCTGTCCCCGCGGGTGACTCCTCCCCCCCCTCCACCGGGGCTGCCGCGGGCGCTGTGCCGGGCGGGGCCGGGCGTGCCGGGCTCGCTGCTGCCGGCGGCGCGGCTCAGCCTGCCCTCGTCGCCCGTGGCCGCCTCGGCATTGCCACCCCTGCTGCCCCCGACGGCCCTGGGGGCCACCAAGGGCGTGACCCGGCTGGGCCTGGCCAGGGGCACCCCCGGTGACATCGCCAGGGGTGGCATCGGGATCGGTGTCGGTGTCGGTGTCGGCGTCGCCCCCAGGGCGGGGGGCACGGCCAGGGCGGCCGCGGCTGCTGCCGGCGTGTCCGGCACTCTGGGGGGCACTGGTGTCACCATGGGGGTCACCAGTGTCACCAGTGCCACCCTGGGGGCCGCCAGTGTCACCCCAAGAGCCGCCGGTGTCATCGCCGGTGCCATCGCCGGTGTCACGGCCGGGGACAGTAAAGGTCACGGTGGCGCCCTCAAGGCCACGCCCACGGACGGCGCTGTCACCTCCAAGGCCGGCGGTGTCACCGTGGGTGTCACCAGCGTGGACAGCAAGGTCAGCGGTGTCACCAGTGTCACCAGTGTGGATGGCAAGGTCACCAGTGCCACCAATGTCACCAACATGGATGGCAAGGTCACCGCTGTCCCCAGTGTCACCAGTATGGACAGCAAGCTCACCAGTGTCACCAGTATGGACAGCAAGGTCCCCAGTGTCACCAGTGTGGACAGCAGGCTCCCCAGTGTCACCAGTGTCACCAGTGTCACTGTCGGTGCCACCAACGCAGACAACAAAGTCCTGGGTGTCACCCCCAGTGTCACCCCCAGTGTCACCCCCAGCGTCTCCAGTGTCACCGTGGGAGCCGCCACCGCCGTCCCCAGCGCCACCGGAACCACCGGTGCCACCAGTGCCACCAGTGCCACCCCCAAGGCCGGCGGGGTCACCGTGGGAGTTCCTGGTGTCACCCCCAAGGCCCCCAGTGTCACCAGTGTCACCAGTGTCACCGCTGGGGTGATCACAGGAGCCAGCGGTGTCACCACAGGAGCCAGCGGTGTCACCGTGGGAGCCCCCAGGGCCACCCCCCTGCCCAGCCTGGTCCCCAAGGCCACCCCCCCCAGTGTCATCGTGGGGGTCGGGGGTGTCCCCAGGGCCACCCCCGGGGTCCCCGCGGGCGTCAGCCCCCTGGGCGCCGCCATCCTGAGAGCCAGCGCCGACGCCACCGCCAAGGCCACCGCCATGGCCACCGCCATGGCCGCCGGGGGCGTGCCCAGGGCCACCAGCGTCACCACCAGTGTCACCAGTGCTGCCACCAGTGCTGTCACCAGTGCCGCCACCAGTGCCGCCACCAGTGCCGCCACCAGTGCTCTGCGGGCCACCGGTGGGGATGGAACCGGGATCGGCGTCCTCGAGGCCACCAGTGCCACCAGCGTTGTCACCAGCGTCGTCACCGGCGCCGCCATGGCCACCAGTAACGCCAGTAACACCAGTAACACCAGTAACGCCAGCGCTGTCACGGTCATCGCCGCTCCCAGTGCCGCCAGCAAGGCCACCAGTGCTCCCAGTATGGGCGGTGCTGGCATCAGGGTGGCCACCAGTGCTCCCAGTGCGCCCTGGGCCCCCGGGGTCACCAGTGCTCCCAGTGCTCCCAGTGCTCCCAGTGTGCCCCGGGTTCCTGCTGTGGGCAGTGCTGGGGGTGTTACCGGTGCCACCAGTATGGCCAGTGCTGCTCCCAGTGTCACCAGTGTGACCGGTATGGCCAGTGCTGCTCCCAGTGTCACCAGTGTGACCGGTATGGCCAGTGCTGCTCTTCCCAGTGTCACCAGTATGGCCAGCCCTGCTGTTCCCAGTGTCACCAGTACGACCAGTTTGACCAGTGCTGCTGTTCCCAGTGTCACCAGTGCTGCTGCTGTTCCCAGTGTCACCAGTTTGACCAGCGCTGCCGTTCCCAGTGCGACCAGTATGGCCAGCCCTGCAGTTCCCAGTGTCACCAGTATGACCAGCGCTGCTGCTCCCAGTGTCACCAGTGTCACCAGTACTGCTGTTCCCAGTGTCACCATTACAGCCAGTGCTTCTGCTCCCAGTGTCACCAGTGTCACCAGTATGGCCAGTGCTGCTGTTTCCAGTGTCACCAGTGCGACCAGTGTGACCAGCGCTGCGATTCCCAGTGTCACCAGTGCAACCAGTATGACCAGCGCTGCTGTTCCCAGTGTCACCACTATGGCTAGTTCTGCACTTCCCAGTGTCAACAGTGCTGCTGTTCCCAGTGCAACCAGTATGACCAGTGTCACCAGTGCTGCTGTTCCCAGTGTCACAAGTGCTCCCAGTGTCACCAGTGCTGGACCTCCCAGTGTCACCAGTACCGGACATCCCAGTGTCACCAGTGCTGCATCTCCCAGTGTCACCAGTGCTGCATCTCCCAGTGCTCCCAGTGTCACCGGTGTCGCCAGCGCTGCGTCTCCCAGTGTCACCAGTACTCCGTCTCTGAGTGTCTCCAGTGTCACCAGCGCTCCCAGTGCTGCCAGTGCCGCATCTCCCAGCGCTCCCAGTGTCACCAGTGCTGCGTCTCCCAGTGTCACCAGCGCTCCCAGTATCACCAGTGCAGCGTCTCCCAGCGCTCCCAGTGTCACCAGTGCAGCGTCTCCCAGTGCTCCCAGTGCTCCCAGTGCCCCCGGCGAGGCCCCCAAGAGCTCCTCATCTTCATCCTCGTCGTCCTCCTCGTCCTCGTCCTCCTCGTCCTCCTCGTCCGACTCCGACTCCGATTCCAGTTCCAGCTCCTCCGAGTCGGCCCCGCCCTCTCCGGCCCCGCCCACCGGGTAAGGCCCCGCCCCCTCCCCTGCCCCACCCTCCTCGTTAACCCCGCCCTTCAGCCCCGCCCACAGCGGGTGAGGCCACGCCCAGCGAGGCGAGGCCACGCCCACGCGGGGGAGACCCACCCGGCCCCGCCCACTGCGGATGAAAACCCCGCCCACAAGAGGTGGCCACGCCCCCCCCCCCTTGGTGTGGCGGTTCTGATTGGGTGAGACCCCTCCTCCCCCAAAACCATGCCCCTGCTGATGCGTGGCCACGCCCACAGGGAGGGCACACCCCCCTTCACGCTTGGCCACGCCCATATCGGCTCAGACCACGCCCTGTCATTGACCGGAATGAGGCCACACCCCCTTTTGCATCTGGCCACGCCCACAGACCACACCCCATTGTGTGAGGCCCCTCCCACCGAGAGGCCACGCCCCCTGCACTGAGCGCACAGAGGAGGCCACGCCCCCCCCGGGGTCCCCAAGGGTCCCTATAGGGGGGTCCCCGTGTCCCCAAGGCCCCGCCCACTCCTGTCCCCGTGTCCCCAAGGGTCCCTTTAGGGGGGTCCTCGTGTCCCCAAGGGTCACCCCATTGGGGTCCCAGATCCCAGGAGTGTCCCCAAGGGTCCCCTACTCATGTCCCCAAGGGTGTCACCCACCCCTGTCCCGTGTCCCCAAGGTGTCACCCACCCCTGTCCCATGTCCCCAAGGTGTCACCCACCCCTGTCCCGTGTCCCCAAGGTGTCACCCACCCCCGTCCCGTGTCCCCAAGGGTGTCACCCACCCCTGTCCCGTGTCCCCAAGGTGTCACCCACCCCTGTCCCGTGTCCCCAAGGGTGTCACCCACCCCTGTCCCGTGTCCCCAAGGTGTCACCCACCCCTGTCCCGTGTCCCCAAGGGTGTCACCCACCCCTGTCCCGTGTCCCCAAGGTGTCACCCACCCCTGTCCCGTGTCCCCAGGGTGTCACCCACCCCTGTCCTTTGTCCCCAAGGTGTCACCCACCCCTGTCCCGTGTCCCCAAGGGTGTCACCCACCCCTGTCCTTTGTCCCCAAGGGTGTCACCCACCCCTGTCCCGTGTCCCCAAGGGTGTCACCCACCCCTGTCCCGTGTCCCCAAGGTGTCACCCACCCCTGTCCCGTGTCCCCAAGGGTGTCACCCACTCCTGTCCCACATCCCCAAGGGTGTCACCCACCCCTGTCCCGTGTCCCCAAGGTGTCACCCACCCCTGTCCCGTGTCCCCAAGGGTGTCACCCACCCCTGTCCCGTGTCCCCAAGGGTGTCACCCACCCCTGTCCTTTGTCCCCAAGGGTGTCACCCACCCCTGTCCCGTGTCCCCAAGGTGTCACCCACCCCTGTCCTTTGTCCCCAAGGGTGTCACCCACCCCTGTCCCGTGTCCCCAAGGGTGTCACCCACCCCTGTCCTTTGTCCCCAAGGTGTCACCCACTCCTGTCCTTTGTCCCCAAGGGTGTCACCCACCCCTGTCCCGTGTCCCCAAGGGTGTCACCCACCCCTGTCCCGTGTCCCCAGGGTGTCACCCACCCCTGTCCCGTGTCCCCAAGGGTGTCACCCACCCCTGTCCTTTGTCCCCAAGGGTGTCACCCACCCCTGTCCCGTGTCCCCAAGGTGTCACCCACCCCTGTCCTTTGTCCCCAAGGGTGTCACCCACCCCTGTCCCGTGTCCCCAAGGGTGTCACCCACCCCCTGTCCCATGTCCCCAAGGGTGTCATCCACCCCTTTTCTGTGTCCCTAAGGTGTCACCCACCCCTGTCCCGTGTCCCCAAGGGTGTCACCCACCCCTGTCCCGTGTCCCCAAGGGTGTCACCCACCCCATCCCGTGTCCCCAGGGTGTCACCCACCCCTGTCCTTTGTCCCCAAGGGTGTCACCCACCCCTGTCCTTTGTCCCCAAGGGTGTCACCCACCCCTGTCCCATGTCCCCAAGGTGTCACCCACCCCTGTCCTTTGTCCCCAAGGGTGTCACCCACCCCTGTCCCGTGTCCCCAAGGGTGTCACCCACCCCTGTCCCGTGTCCCCAAGGGTGTCACCCACCCCTGTCCCATGTCCCCAAGGGTGTCACCCACCCCTGTCCTTTGTCCCCAAGGGTGTCACCCACCCCTGTCCTTTGTCCCCAAGGGTGTCACCCACCCCATCCCGTGTCCCCAGGGTGTCACCCACCCCTGTCCCGTGTCCCCAAGGTGTCACCCACCCCTGTCCCGTGTCCCCAAGGGTGTCACCTAACCCTGTCCCGTGTCCCCAAGGGTGTCACCCACCCCTGTCCTTTGTCCCCAAGGGTGTCACCCACCCCATCCCGTGTCCCCAGGGTGTCACCCACCCCTGTCCCGTGTCCCCAAGGTGTCACCCACCCCTGTCCCGTGTCCCCAAGGGTGTCACCCACCCCTGTCCCGTGTCCCCAAGGGTGTCACCCACCCCTGTCCTTTGTCCCCAAGGGTGTCACCCACCCCTGTCCTTTGTCCCCAAGGTGTCACCCACCCCTGTCCTTTGTCCCCAAGGTGTCACCCACCCCTGTCCCATGTCCCCAAGGGTGTCACCCAACCCCCTCTCATGTCCCCAAGGGTGTCACCCACCCCCGTCCCGTGTCCCCTAGGGTGTCACCCACCCCTGTCCTTTGTCCCCAAGGGTGTCACCCACCCCCGTCCCGTGTCCCCAAGGGTGTCTCCTAACCTTGTCCTGTGTCCCCAAGGGTGTCACCCACCCCTGTCCCGTGTCCCCAGGGTGTCACCCACCCCTGTCCTGTGTCCCCAAGGGTGTCACCTAACCCTGTCCCGTGTCCCCAAGGGTGTCACCCACCCCTGTCCCGTGTCCCCAAGGGTGTCACCCACCCCTGTCCCGTGTCCCCAAGGTGTCACCCACCCCTGTCCCGTGTCCCCAGGGTGTCACCCAACCCCCTCTCATGTCCCCAAGGGTGTCACCCACCCCATCCCACGGCCCCAAGGGTGTCACCCACCCCTGTCCCGTGTCCCCAAGGGTGTCACCCACCCCTGTCCCATGTCCCCAAGGTGTCACCCACCCCCGTCCCGTGTCCCCAAGGGTGTCACCCACCCCTGTCCCGTGTCCCCAAGGGTGTCACCCACCCCTGTCCCGTGTCCCCAAGGGTGTCACCCACCCCTGTCCCGTGTCCCCAGGGTGTCACCCAACCCCCTCTCATGTCCCCAAGGGTGTCACCCACCCCATCCCACGGCCCCAAGGGTGTCACCCACCCCCGTCCCACATCCCCAAGGGTGTCACCCACCCCTGTCCTTTGTCCCCAAGGGTGTCACCCACCCCCGTCCCGTGTCCCCAAGGGTGTCACCCACTCCTGTCCCACATCCCCAAGGGTGTCACCCCCCCAGGGCCGTCACCCACTGCTGTCCCTGTGTCCCCACAGGTCCCCGAGCGCCGCTGCCGCTGCTGCCGCTGCTGTCACCGCTGTCACCGTCACCACCACCCCGGCAGTGCCACCGACGCCCCCCTCGGGCGCTGCAGAGCCGGCGGTGCCCGCGGTGCCCCCGACCCCCGGCGAGGGCCGCGAGGGCCGCGCCCGGCGCAAGCGGCGCCGCTCGTCCTCCTCCTCCTCCTCCTCCTCTTCCTCCTCCTCCTCCTCCTCCTCCTCCTCCTCGTCCTCCTCGTCCTCCTCCTCCTCCAGCTCCTCCTCCTCCTCCTCCTCCTCCAGCTCCTCCTCCTCTTCCTCCTCCTCCTCGTCCTCCTCCTCCTCCTCCTCCTCCTCCTCGGACGAGGAGGGTCCGGCCGAGGCCGCCGCCGGCGCAGAGACCCCCGCACGGTACCCGGAGCCCCTCCCCCCCGCGGCCCCGCCCCCCGAGGCCACGCCCACGGCGGAGACCCCCTCGGCGACCCCCGGGGAGCCCCCCCCGAGCGCCCCCCCGGCCCCTCCCCCCGGGACCCCCTCGGCGCCCGCCCCCTCCCCCACGGCCGCCTCGGCGCCGGCCACGCCCCCCGCCGCGGCCACGCCCACCACTGCCGCGGCCACGCCCACCTCGGCCACGCCCCTGCTGTCCCTCACCCCCTCCAAACCCGCCACGGTGGGCGGAGTCACCGCCTTGCCCCGCCCCCCGGGGTCCCTGCTGTCCCTCACCCCCGCGGGAGGGCGTGGCCTGCGCCCCTCGCCCCGCCCCCCTCCGGGCTCGCTGCTCTCATTGGCCACCGCCCGCGGGGGCGTGGCCGGCCGGGGGGGCGGCCCCTTCCCCTATTGGCCGCCCGCAGCCCCGGCTCCGCCTCCTTCCAGCGCGCGGCCACGCCCTTCCTGGCCACGCCCACGCGGGGGGGAGGGGCGGGGGGAGGGGGGTGGAGCCCCAGGACCCCTCCCAGCCCCTTCCTGCGGGGGGGCGTGGCCGGGGGGGCGTTCCCCCGCCTGGGGGGGGGAGGGGCCTGCCTGCACCGTTTCCACGGCAACCTGGGGGCGGGGCTGGGCTGCTCCGCCCGCCTGGGGGGCGGGGCCTGCGTGCACCGTTTCCACGGCAACGCCGGCATGGGCGTGGCCTCGGTGGCGGCGGCGGCCAATCGGATCAGCCCCTGCGGCCACCGCGGCTGCTGCTACCACGGCAGGGGCGGGGCCTCGCTGGCGGGGGGCGGGGCCGCCCCCAGGAGCCCCTCCCCCTTCGCCATGACCCCCACCATGGCCGCCAGGATGGCCCAGTACGGCCTGGGATCGTCCCAGTATAACCTCGGCTCCTCCCAGTACGGCGCCTCCTCGGCCCAGTACGGCGCCGGCGCCTCCCAGTACGGCGCGGGCGGGGCCCAGTACGGCACCGGCACGGCCCAGTACGGCACCGGCACGGCCCAGTACGGCACCGGCGCCTCCCAGTACGGCACCGGCGCCTCCCAGCTGGCGGCGGGCGCCCAGTACCAGTACCACCAGTACGCCCAGCTGGCCTCCCAGTACTCCCAGTACTCCCAGTACGGCTCCGCCTCCGCCGACGGCTCCCAGTACGGGGCGGGGCAGGGCGGGGAGGCCGCCCAGTACGCCGGCACGGCCGCCCAGTACGCCACCAGTGCCGCCCAGTACGCGGCCTCGGGGGCGGCGGCCGCGGCCGGGGAGAGCTCCCAGTACGCGGCCCAGTCCGCCCAGTCCGCCCAGTACGGGGGCGCGGCCGGCGCGGGGGGAGGGGCCGCGGCCGCCTGGGGGGAGGGGGGGGCGGCGGCCGCGGCGGGGGGAGGGGCCCAGGAGGGGGCGTGGTCTGGGAGCGGGGGCGGGGTCAGCTGGGGAAACTGGGTGTCCCCCGCCCCCTGAGGGGGCGTGGCCGGGGTGGAAGCCCCGCCCCCCCTTTTAGGACGGAGGCGGAGTCTCGGTAATGGCGGCGCCTTCGGCGGCTTCGGCCCCTCCCCCCAGCACGGGATTGGCTGAGGTGAGAGCGGGGGGCGGGGCCGAGGGGAGGGCGGGGTCTGGGGGGGGAAATGGGGAATTATTTTGGGGTGAAAATGCCCGGGTTTGGGGGTGGGGTTTGTGGTGAAAATGCCCGGTTTTAGGGGTGGGTTTTGGGGGTAAAACACCCTGGTTTAGGGGTGGGTTTTGGGGTAAAAATGGCCAGTTTGAGGGTGGGTTTGGGGGTTTAAATGCCTGGGTTTAAGGGTGGGTTTTGGGGTGAAAACGGCCAGTTTGGGGGATGGGGGTTTGGGGGGCGGATTCCCAGGTTTTGGGTGGATTTTTGGGGTAAAAACGATCAGTTTTGGGGTGGATTTTGGGGTGAAAAGGGTCAGTTTTGGGGGTGGATTGTGGGGTGAAAATACCTGCTTTTGGGGGGTGGATTTTGGGGTGAAAACGCTCAGTTTTGGGGGTGAGAAGGCCCAGTTTGGGGGCAGATCTGGGGGGGCCCTTGAAGGGACTTGGACCTGCTTTGGGGGGGTCACTTAGGGGTCACTTTGGGGTCACACCTGTGGGGGGTTTGTTGTGCCCACTCTGGGGGTCTCCTGGACCCTTTTTTGGGTGGATTTTGGGGTGATTTGCCCTTATTTGGGGGTCACATCCAGAGGTGACCTCAGCCCATGGTGGGGGGAGGGGAGGGCACATTTTGGGGGGAGTTTTTGCCCCAGTTTTGGGGTTTTTTTACCCAGTTTTTGGGGGGATTGGAGCCATTTTGGGGGCAGATTTTTGGGGTCTGGGGGCTTCATTTCTGCCCCCATTGCAGGAGCCTCTGTGGGGCCGTGGGGGGAGTTGAGCCCAGAGGGGCCCAGATGTGTCCAGATGTGGGGTGAGCATTGACTGGGGGGGGGGATTTGGGGGGTCAACTGACCCCACCTGGGGGGGGTGAATGTGCCCAGTCTGGGGGGGATTTTGGGGTGAAATTGCCCAGTTTGGGGGTGGATTTGTGGGGTGAATGTGCCCAGTTTGGGGAGGGATGCCCAGTTTAGGGGTGGAATTTGGGGGTGAAAAATGCCCAGTTTTGGGGGGGATTTTGGGGTGAAAAAGCCCAGTTTTGGGTAGAATTTGAGGGGAAAAATGCCCAGTTTGGGGGTGGATTTGTGGGTTGAAAAATGCCCAGTTTGGGGGTGGAATTTGGAGTGAAAAATGCCCAGTTTGGGGGTGGATTTGTGGGGTGAATGTGCCCAGTTTGGGAGTCAAAAATGCCCAGTTTGGGGGTGGATTTTGGGGTGAAAAATGCCCAGTTTGGGGGGGAATTCGGGGGTGAAAAATGCCCAGTGTGGGGGTGGAATTTGGAGTGAAAAATGCCCGGTTTGGGGGTGGATTTTGGGGCAAATGTGCCCAGTTTTGGGACCTTTTGGGGGGGGTCACCGGACCCCACTTGGGAGGCAGAGTTTGGGGTCCCAGGTGGTCACTTTTGGGGTGAATTTTGGGTGAAAAACGCCCGGTTTGGGAGGGGGGGGGGTGGGGAGGGG
>JAWZSU010000128.1:0-29982 GCA_038380795.1 Pyrocephalus nanus
ACCCCAAACCCTCCAGGGACCTCCCAAATCCCCCGTGGGGTGACTCCAAACCCCTTAAATCCCCCCCTGGGGTGACCCCAAACCCTCCAGGGACCTCCCAAATCCCCCATGGGGTGACTCCAAACCCCTTAAATCCCCCCCTGGAGTGACCCCAAACCCTCCAGGGACCCCAAAATCCTTTTGAGGTGACCCCAAACCCCCCAGGGACCCCCCATATCCCTCTGGGGTGACCCAAACCTTCCAGGGACCCCCCAAATGCCCCCCTGAGACCCCCCCCCCCTAATTTTGTGTCCCCCTCCCCAGTGGCTCCAGCTCACCATGTACTCCTGAGGAGACCCCAGGACCCCCCCGGGACCCCCAAGGACCCCCTCAGGACCCCCCAAGGACCCCCAAACTGCACCCCCCGCTGTGCCTGGGGGGATGGGGGAGGGGGCCAGGACCCCCCCCCTCCTCCCCCTACCCCCAACCTGCTTCAATTCCCCCCTCCCACAAATAAACAACCCCCCCCCCAAACCTCACCCGATTTTGGGGCTCTTTTTGGGGGGGGAATTTGGGGAGGGGGAGGATTTGGGGGAATTTGGGGCCTCGGTGGGGGGGATTTGGGGGGTCTAGGGGGAATTTGGGAGGGTTGAGGGGGATTTGGGGGGGCCTAGAGGGGATTTGGGGGTCTCTGGGAGGAATTTGGGGGGGTGGTTGGGGGGAGGTCTCAGGTCTGGGGGATTTGAGGGGGGGGCTGTGGGAATTTGGGGGGTCTGGGGGACTGGGGGGGTGTCTGTGTGGATTTGGGGGAGTCTCTGAGGGGAATTTGAGGGGGTCTGGGGGGATTTTGGGGGTGTCTCTGAGATCTGGGGGGATTTGGGGGGTCTGGGGGGGTGTCTGTGTGGATTTGGGGGAGTCAATGAGGTCTGGGGGGGGATTTGGGAGGGAGGGGTCTGTGAGAATTTGGGGGTGGCCGTGAATTTTTTTGGGGTGGGGGGAGGGGCCTGTGAGTTGTTTGTTTGTTTGGTTTTTTTTGGGGGGGGTCCTGGGAATGTCCCGGGGGGGGTCCCGGGCTCAGATCAGGATCCCCCTGGGGAGGGGGGTCCCATTATGGGGGGGAAGGGTCCCGAATCTCGTGGCGGGGGAGACCTTGGGACCCCCCCCCCACGCGGTGTCAGGAGTGGGTGTGGGTGGGTGGGAGGTGCCCTGAGTGGCCCGGCCCCGTGGGTGCTGGCCCGGGGGGGTGTCAGGAGTGGGTGTGGGTGGGTGTGAGTGGGTGGGAGGTGCCCTGAGTGGCCCGGCCCCGTGGGTGCTGGCCCGGGGGGTGTCAGGAGTGGGTGTGGGTGGGTGTGGGTGGGTGGGAGGTGCCCTGAGTGGCCCGGCCCCGTGGGTGCTGGCCCGGGGGGTGTCAGGAGTGGGTGTGGGTGGGTGTGGGTGGGTGGGAGGTGCCCTGAGTGGCCCGGCCCCGTGGGTGCTGGCCCGGGGGGTGTCAGGAGTGGGTGTGGGTGGGTGTGAGTGGGTGGGAGGTGCCGTGAGTGGCCCGGGCCCGTGGGTGCTGGCCTGGGACACCCCCCCGGGTTGTCAGGAGTGGGTGTGGGTGGGTAGGTGGGAGGTGCCCGGTGGCCCGAGGGGTGTCAGGAGTGGGTGTGGGTGGGTGTGGGTGGGTGTGAGTGGGTAGCAGGTACCCTGGTTGGCCCAGCCCCATGGCCGGTAGCCCGCGGGACCCCCCCGTGGTGTCAGGAGTGGGTGTGGGTAGGTGGGAGGTTCCGTTGGTGGCCCGGCCCCGTGGCCGGTGGGCCGGAGGGTGTCAGGAGTGGGTGTGGGTGGGTGTGGGTGGGTAGGAGGTGGCCCGGGACACCCCCCCGGCGGTGTCAGGAGTGGGTGTGGGTAGGTGGGAGGTACCCTGGTTGGCCCAGCCCCATGGCCGGTGGCCAGCGAGACCCCCCCGGGTTGTCAGGAGTGGGTGTGGGTGGGTAGGTGGGAAGTGCCCGGTGGCCCGAGGGGTGTCAGGAGTGGGTGTGGGTGGGTGTGGGTGGGTGTGGGTGGGTAGGAGGTACCCTGGTTGGCCCGGCCCCGTGGCCAGTGGCCCGCGGGACCCCCCCGCGGTGTCACGAGTGGGTGTGGGTGGGGGTGAGAGGTTCCCTGAGTGGCCCGGCCCCATGGCCGGTGGCCCGCGGGACCCCCCCGCGGTGTCAGGAGTGGGTGTGGGTGGGTGTGGGAGGTGCCGTGAGTGGCCTGGCCCCGTGCCCAGTGGCCCGGGGAGTGTCAGGAGTGGGTGTGAGTGGGTGTGGGAGGTTCCCTGACTGGCCCGGCCCCGTGGCCGCTGGCCCGGGTGGTGTCATGAGTGGGTGTGGGTAGGTGGGAAGTTCCGTGACTGGCCCGGCCCCGTGCCCGGTGGCCCGGGACACCCCCCCGGGTTGTCAGGAGTGGGTGTGGGAGGTACCCTGAGTGGCCCGGCCCCGTGGCCGGTGGCCCGGGGGTTGTCAGGAGTGGGTGTGGGTGGGTGTGAGTGGCGCGGGGGGTGTCAGGAGTGGGTGTGGGTGGGTGTGGGAGGTGCCGTGACTGGCCCGGCCCCGTGGCCGGTGGCCCGGGACACCCCCCCGGGTTGTCAGGAGTGGGTGTGGAGGTGTGGGAGGTGCCGTGACTGGCCCGGCCCCGTGCCCGGTGCCCCCCCCGCTCCTCGCCCGCCTCGGGCCGGGCCGGGTCCGTGGCCGTGGCCGGGTCCGTGGCCGTGGCCGGGTCCGTGGCCGTGGCCGTGGCCGTGGCCGGGCCATGGCGGCTCCGCCGGGGCGGCGGGAGCGGCTGCGGGCTCTGGCGCTGGGCCGGGGGTCCCTGGGGCTCGAGACCCTCCTGGACCTCCTGTTGGGGCTGGCGGGGGGGCTCCGGCACCGCCTGAGCCGCGGGGACCCCCCCGCGACACCCGCCGGCGACAACGACAGCGGCGACAGAGGCGACAGAGGCGACAGGACCAGTGACAGATACGTCCGCGACTTTCTGAGCTGGGGTGAGAGGAGGAGGGGAAAGGGGGGGACGGGGTTGGGGTCCCGGGACTGGCAGGGACGGGATTGGGGGGTCCTGGAGAGACGGAGGGAGGGACGGGGGGGTCCCGGAGAGGAGGGGACCTGGAGAGGGAGGGACGGGATTGAGGGTCCCACAGAGAGGGGGGACGGGACTGGGGGGTCCCGGAGACGGGGGGAGGGACAGGGGGGGCTCGGAGAGAGGGGTACGGAAGAGGGGGGACGGGATTGGGGGTCCTGGAGAGAGGGGGATGGGACTAGGGGGTCCCAGAGAGGAGGGGGCTCGGGGTGGGGGGGTCCGGGAGAGGGGAGGACGGGGTTGGGGGTCCTGGCACTGGCGGGGACGGGACTGGGGGTCCCGGAGAGAGGGGGGGGTCCCGGACAGGGGGGGTCCGGAGATGGGGATAGGGACGGGGGGGGGGGGTCTCGGAGAGGGGGGGACGGGATTGGGGGTCCCGGAGAGAGGGGGGGAGGGACAGGGGGGTCCAAGACTGAGGGGTGTGGGACAGGGGGGGTCCCAGAGAGGGGGGTGGGTGTCCGGGACAGGGTGGGGGGTTCAGAACAGGGGGGTCCGGGAGAGGGTGGTCCGGGACAGGGGGATCCGGGACGGGGGAGGGTGGGACTGAGGGAATTTGGGGGGGTCCGGGACTGAGGGGACTCGGGCCTGGGGGGGCTCAGGACTGGGGGGGGCTCCGGGATTGCGAGGTGCTCGGTATTGGGGTGTCCGGGCTCGGGCCTGGGGGGGACTCCAGGATTGGGGTGCCCTGGAGTGGGGGACTCGGGACTAGAGGGGCTTTGGGATTGAGGGGTCTGGGACTGGGGTGGGGGGGGGTCCAGGACTGGGGTGTCCGGGATTGGGGGGCTCACGACTGGGGGGCTCCGGGATTGGCGTGTCTGAGATTGGGGAGGCTCCGGGATTGGGGGGTGCTCGATATTGGGGTGTCCGGGGTCGAGCCTTGGGGGGGCTCGGGATTGGGGGTTCCGGGATTGGGGTGTCCGGGTCTGGGGGGGCTCCAGGATTGGGGTGTCCGGGTCTGGGGGGGCTCCAGGATTGGGGTGTCCGGGATTGGGGGGGTGGGGGGTAGTCAAAGGACTGGGGGGGTCTCTGGACTGGCACATCCAGAACGGGGGTCTCAGGGATTTTTGGGAGGTTGGGGATTCGGGGGGTGGGGGTGGGGGGGAGCAGGACAGGGGGGGCTTTGGACTGGAGGGGAGGGTCTCGGGGGGGCAGGACCGGGCCGGTCCCGGGGGGCCCACACCGGGGGGGGATCCCAGGGGGTCCCGCAGGACGCCGGAGTGGGGGAGTTTGGGGGGTAAGGGGGGGGTCGACACCTCCCCCAGCGCCGGGGAGGGTTATTTGGGGGGGTGGGAGGGGGACGACGAGGGGGGGTCCGCTCGCCGCGGCCATTTTAGGGGGGGTCAAAGGGTAATCCTTGGAGGGGGGGGCCATTTTGAGGGGGTCAGAGGGGGTCTCTTTCACAGAATTCTCCTGGGGGGGGGGGTCCGACAGCCAGGGGTCATTTTAGGGGGGTCAAAGGGTAATCCTTGGAGGGGGAGGCCATTTTGGGGGGGGCGGGGGGGGTCCCATTGGTCGGGGTCTCCTGCTGGGGGGGGTTCCCACCAGCGGGGCCACTTTTAGGGGGTCAGAGGGGGTCCCTTTCACAGAATTCTTCTGGGGGGGGGAGTCCGACAGCCAGGGGTCATTTTGGGGGGGTCAAAGGGTGTTCCTTGGAGGGAGGGGGCAGGGGGGAGTCCCATTGGTCGGGGTCTCCTGTGGGGGGGGGTCCCACCAGCGGGGCCACTTTTGGGGGGGTCAGAGGGGGTCCCTTTCACAGAATTCTCCTGGGGGGGGGGGTCCGACCGGCGGGGCCATTTTGGGGGCGCAGGGGGGGGTCCCATTGGTTGTGGTCTCCTTTGGGTGGGGGGGGGTCCGGCCGCCCGGGATCATTTTGGGGTGGGGGGCACAGGGATTTCCTGGGGGGGGCGGGGGGAGGGATCGACTTGGGGGGGGGCGGGGGGGGCCGCGGTCTCCGCTCCTTTTCTGGGCACGACAGGCCCGGCCCGGCCCCCCCCTCCCTTTTCCACCCCCCCCCTGCGTGCTCGGAGCGCTGCGCGGCCATAAAAGGGCTGCGGGTGATCCACCGCCCCCCCCCCCACTCCACGCGGCACCCAGGGTGTCAATCCCCCCCCCCACGGGACTGTCACACCCCCCCATTCCCCTCCCCCACCCTACACCTTCCCCCCTCCCACCCCCCCCGAACCCTCAGCCCCTCCCCCGCTTCACTCCCCTCCCCCCCCGGGGACCCCCCCCCAAATTCTCCGTGACCCACCCCTCTCCAAATTCCCCTCCCCCACAGGGCTCTCCCCCCTCCACGCCCATCCAAAAACCCCCGAGCGCCCCCCCCCAAAATCAGCGCCCCCCAAAATCAGCGCCCCCAAAATCAGCGCCTCCAAATCAGCACCTCCAAAATCAGCACCCCCCAAATCAGCGCCTCCCAAATCAGCGCCTCCCAAATCAGCGCCTCCCCAAAATCAGCGCCCCCAAAATCAGCGCCTCCCAAAATCAGCGCCCCCAAAATCAGCGACCCACAAATCAGCACCCCCCCAAATCAGTGCCTCCAAAATCAGCGCCCCCAAAATCAGCGCCCCCCGTCTGGAGACACCCCCCGCCCCCCAAACGACCCCCACCCTGGGCAACCCCCTCTGTGCCCCAATAACCCCCCCTATCCCCGACCCCTGCGGATCTCCCACTTGGGACCCCCTCAGGCCACCCCCAATGTCCCGGGTGCTGCCCTCCCCCCCCCTCCATGGGTTCTGACCCCCCCCAATATGTCTTGACCCCCCCCAGCGTGTCCTGACCCCCCCCCATGGGTGCTGAACCCCCACCCGTGTTTGCTGACCCCCCCCAATGTGTCCTGAACCCCCTAATGTCCCGTGACCCCCCCAAAGTCCCCTGCCCCCCCGACCTCCCCAAAGCCCCCAGACCCCCCCATGCCCCCTGACCCCCCCAATGCCCCCTGCCCCCCCCAATGTCCCTTGACTGCCCTCGTGCCCCCTCAATGTCCCCTGACCCCCCCTGACCCCCCAATGTCCCCTGACTCCCTGTGCCCCCCCAAAGTCCCCTGACCCCCCGTGCCCCCCAAATGTCCCCTGACCCCCCGTGCCCCCCAAATGTCCCCTGACCCCCCCGTGCCCCCCCAGTGCCCCCTGACCCCCCCAAAGCCCCCTGACCCCCCCAAAGGCCCCTGACCCCCCCAAAGGCCCCTGATCCCCCCAATGCCCCCTGACCCCCCCCGACCCCCCCAAAGCCCCCTGACCTCCCTAAAGCCCCCTGATCCCCCAAAGGCCCCTGACCCCCCCAAAGCCCCCTGACCTCCCTAAAGCCCCCTGACCCCCGCAATGTCCCCTGACGCCCCTGTGCCCCCTCAATGTCCCTTGATCCCCCCAATGCCCCCCTGATCCCCCCAAAGCCCCCTGACCCCCCCTGCCCCCCCAAAGTCCCTTGACCCCCCGTGACCCCCAAATGTCCCCTGACCCCCCGTGCCCCCCAAATGTCCCCTGACCCCCCCGTGCCCCCCCAGTGCCCCCGACCCCCCCCAAAGCCCCCTGACCCCCCAAAGCCCCCTGACCCCCCCAAAGGCCCCTGACCCCCCCAAAGGCCCCTGACCCCCCCAAAGCCCCCTGACCCCCCCAAAGGCCCCTGACCCCCCCAATGCCCCCTGACCCCCCAAAGGCCCCTGACCTCCCTAAAGCCCCCTGACCCCCGCAATGTCCCCTGACGCCCCTGTGCCCCCTCAATGTCCCTTGATCCCCCCAATGCCCCCCTGATCCCCCCAAAGCCCCCTGACCCCCCCTGCCCCCCCCAAAGCCCCCTGACCCCCCCAAAGCCCCCTGACCCCCCCGTGCCCCCCCAGCCGAGCCGCTGGTGTGCCGGGTTCGGGACCTGCAGCTGCAGCGCCGCGACTTCGACATCCTCAAGGTCATCGGCAGGGGAGCCTTCAGCGAGGTCAGGGGGGCACCGGGACCCCCGGGGGGACACCCCAGGGGGGGAGAACCCATCCCAGGGGGGGACAACCCATCCCAGGGGGGGACAACCCATCCCAGGGGGGGACAACCCATCCAAGGGGGGGACAACCCATCCCAGGGGGGAACAACCCATCCCAGGGGGGAACAACCCATCCAAGGGGGTAACAACCCATCCCAGGGGGGGACAACCCATCCCAGGGGGGGACAACCCATCCCAGGGGGGAACAACCCATCCAAGGGGGTAACAACCCATCCCAGGGGGGACAACCCATCCCAGGGGGGAACAACCCATCCAAGGGGGTAACAACCCATCCCAGGGGGGGACAACCCATCCAAGGGGGTAACAACCCATCCCAGGGGGGAACAACCCATCCCAGGGGGGAACAACCCACCCCAGGGGGAAACAACCCATCCCAGGGGGGAACAACACCCTCCCTAGGGTGACAAACCCACCTCGGGGGTGACAATTCCCTCCCCCCCTCCGGGTGACAAACCCTCTTTGGGGTGACAAACCCTCCTTGGGGTGACAACACCCTTCTTGAGGTGACAAAGCCTCTTTGGGGTGACAAACCCTCCTTGGGGTGACAACACCCACCCCACCTTCCCCCGGAGGGTGACAAACCCACCCCTCGGGGTGACAACACCCTTCTTAGGGTGACAAACCCACCCCCGGGGTGACAATTCCCCCCACCGGGCTGACAAAGTCCCCCGAGGGTGACAGCTTCCTCCCCAGGGTGACAAACTCCTCCCCCCGGGGGTGACAAACCCACCCCGGGGTGACAACACCCTCCTTGGGGTGACAATACCCTCCTTGGGGTGACAACATCCACCCTGGGGTGACAATTCCCCCTCCCCTGGGGTGACGTCTCCCCGAGAGTGTCAACACCCCCCCCCAGGGTGACAAACCCCCCTCGAGGGTGACAATTTTCCCCCGAGGGTGACAATTTACCCCCCGAAGGTGACAATTCCCCCCGAGGGTGACAATTCCCCCCGAGGGTGACAATTTACCCCCCAGGGTGACAAACCCCCCTCGAGGGTGACATTTTTCCCCGAGGGTGACAATTTCCCCCCCTGGTGAGCGCAGGTGGCCGTGGTGCGGCTGAAGGAGACGGGGCAGATCTTTGCCATGAAGATCATGAACAAGTGGGACATGCTGAGGCGTGGAGAGGTGAGGGGACACCCGGGGGGGGGCCCTGGGGACACTTTGGGACACTTTGGGACACTTTGGGACAGGTAGGGACACTTTGGGACACGTGGGACACGTGGGGACACGGAGGGGACGGGGCAGATCTTTGCCATGAAGATCATGAACAAGTGGGACATGCTGAGGCGTGGAGAGGTGAGGGGACACCCGGGGGGGGGCCCTGGGGACACTTTGGGACACTTTGGGACAGGTAGGGACACTTTGGGACACGTGGGACACGTGGGACACGTGGGACACGTGGGGACAGGGAGGGGTCGGGGCAGATCTTTGTCATGAAGATCATGAACAAGTGGGACATGCTGAGGCGTGGGGAGGTGAGGGGACACTTTGGGACACTTTGGGACACTTTGGGACACGTGGGGACACGTGGGGACACTTTGGGACACTTTGGGACACTTTGGGACACGTGGGGACACGTGGGGACACTTTGGGACACTTTGGGACACTTTGGGACACGTGGGGACACGGAGGGGACGGGGCAGATCTTTGCCATGAAGATCATGAACAAGTGGGACATGCTGAGGCGTGGAGAGGTGAGGGGACACCCGGGGGGGGGCCCTGGGGACACTTTGGGACACTTTGGGACAGGTAGGGACACTTTGGGACACGTGGGACACGTGGGACACGTGGGACACTTTGGGACACTTTGGGACACGTGGGGACACGGAGGGGACGGGGCAGATCTTTGCCATGAAGATCATGAACAAGTGGGACATGCTGAGGCGTGGAGAGGTGAGGGGACACCCGGGGGGGGCCCTGGGGACACTTTGGGACAGGTAGGGACACTTTGGGACACGTGGGACACGTGGGACACGTGGGACACGTGGGGACAGGGAGGGGTCGGGGCAGATCTTTGCCATGAAGATCATGAACAAGTGGGACATGCTGAGGCGTGGGGAGGTGAGGGGACACTTTGGGACACTTTGGGACACTTTGGGACACGTGGGGACACGTGGGGACACTTTGGGACACTTTGGGACACTTTGGGACACGTGGGGACACGTGGGGACACTTTGGGACACTTTGGGACACGTGGGACACGTGGGGACACGGAGGGGACGGGGCAGATCTTTGCCATGAAGATCATGAACAAGTGGGACATGCTGAGGCGTGGAGAGGTGAGGGGACACCCGGGGGGGGCCCTGGGGACACTTTGGGACAGGTAGGGACACTTTGGGACAGGTAGGGACACTTTGGGACACGTGGGACACGTGGGACACGTGGGGACAGGGAGGGGTCGGGGCAGATCTTTGTCATGAAGATCATGAACAAGTGGGACATGCTGAGGCGTGGGGAGGTGAGGGGACACTTTGGGACACTTTGGGACACGTGGGGACACGTGGGGACACTTTGGGACACGTGGGGACACGTGGGGACACGGAGGGGACGGGGCAGATCTTTGCCATGAAGATCATGAACAAGTGGGACATGCTGAGGCGTGGAGAGGTGAGGGGACACCCGGGGGGGGCCCTGGGGACACTTTGGGACACTTTGGGACACTTTGGGACAGGTAGGGACACTTTGGGACACGTGGGGACACTTTGGGACACTTTGGGACACTTTGGGACACGTGGGACACGTGGGACACGAGGGGACACGGAGGGGTCAGGGCAGATCTTTGCCATGAAGATCATGGAGAGGTGAGAGGTGAGGGGACACCTGGGGGGTTTGGGGACACTCGGGGTGTTTGGGGACACCTGGGGGGGTTTGGGGACACTCGGGGGGTTTGGGGACACCTGAGGGGGGTGGGGACACACTGGGACACGAGGGGACACGGAGGGGTCGGGGCAGATCTTTGCCATGAACATCATGGAGAGGTGAGAGGTGAGGGGACACCTGGGGGGTTTGGGGACACTCGGGGTGTTTGGGGACACCTGGGGGGGTTTGGGGACACTCAGGGGGTTTGGGGACACCCGGGAGGGGGGGGCTGGGGACACTTTGGGACACTTTGGGACATGTGGGGACACGGAGGGGTCGGGGCAGATCTTTGCCATGAACATCATGGAGAGGTGAGAGGTGAGGGGACACCTGGGGGGTTTGGGGACACTCGGGGGGGTTTGGGGACACCCAGAGGGTTTGGGGACACCCGGGGGGGGGCTGGGGACACTTTGGGACACTTTGGGACACTTTGGGACATGTGGGGACACGGAGGGACACGTGGGGACACGGAGGGGTCAGGGCAGATCTTTGCCATGAAGATCATGGAGAGGTGAGAGGTGAGGGGACACCTGGGGGGGTTTGGGGACACCCGGGGGGGGGGGGCTGGGGACACTTTGGGACACTTTGGGACACTTTGGGACATGTGGGGACACGGAGGGGTCGGGGCAGATCTTTGCCATGGACATCATGGAGAGGTGAGAGGTGAGGGGACACCTGGGGGGTTTGGGGACACTCGAGGGGGTTTGGGGACACCCAGAGGGTTTGGGGACACCCGGGGGGTTTGGGAACACTCGGGGGGTTTGGGGACATCTGGAGGGGTGCTGGGGTCACATTGGGGGGGTTGGGGACAGCTGGGGAGTTTGGGGACACATTGGGACACGTGGGGACACACTGGGACACGTGGGGACAGGGAGGGGTCGGGGCAGATCTTTGTCATGAAGATCATGAACAGGTGAGGAGGTGAGGGGACACCTGGGGGGTTTGGGGACACCTGGGGACATGTGGGGACAATAGGGGACACGTGGGGACATGTGGGGACAATGGGGGACACGTGGGGACATGTAGGGACATGTGGGGACATGGGGGAGGGCATGGGGACAAAAAGGGACACATAGGGACATGTGGGGACATGTTGAGACTCAGAGGGACACATGGGGACACATAGGGACACGTGGGGACACAGATGGGCACGGGGGGTCCCAAGGGGTGGCACGGGGGGTGTCCCAGTGCCAGGGGGGTGACAGGGGGGGTGACGCCGCTGTCCCTTTGTCCCCTACCCACGTGTCCTATTTCCGGGAGGAGCGGGAGGTGCTGGCACGGGAGGTGACATTGGGATGAGGGGACACGGGATGAGGGGACAGGGGTGACACGGGGAGGTGTCCCAGTGCCCGGGGGGTGTCCCAGGGGGTGTCCCCGTGTCCGGGGGTGACACCACTGTCCCCGTGTCCCCTGGCACGTGTCGTGTTCCCGGGAGTGGCGGGAGGTGCTGGCACAAGGGGGGAACACCGAGGGGACAAGGGATAATGGGGACAGGGCTGGCACGGGGGGGTGTCCCGGTGCCCGGGGGGGTGACAGAGGGGTGACAGGGGGGGTGACACCGCTGTCCCCGTGTCCCCTGGCAGGTGTCGTGTTTCCGGGAGGAGCGGGATGTGCTGGCGCGGGGCGATCGCCGCTGGATCACCCGCCTGCACTTCGCCTTCCAGGACCCGCAGTGCCTGGTGAGGGGACATCCCTGTGACCTGGGGACATCCCTGCCACCTGGGGGACATCCCTGCCACCTGGGGGACATCCCTGTGACCTGGGGACACCCCCTGAGCCCTGGGGACATCCCTGTCACCTGGGGGACATCCCTGTGACCTGGGGACATCCCTGTGACCTGGGGACATCCCTGCCACCTGGGGGACATCCCTGCCACCTGGGGGACATCCCTGTCACCTGGGGACATCCCTGTGACCTGGGGACACCCCCTGAGCCCTGGGGACATCCCTGCCACCTGGGGGACATCCCTGTGACCTGGGGACATCCCTGTGACCTGGGGACATCCCTGTCACCTGGGGACATCCCTGTGACCTGGGGACATCCCTGTGACCTGGGGACATCCCTGTGACCTGGGGACACCCCCTGAGCCCTGGGGACATCCCTGCCACCTGGGGACATCCCTGTGACCTGGGGACATCCCTGTGACCTGGGGACATCCCTGAGCCCTGGGGACATCCCTGAGCCCTGGGGACATCCCTGCCACCTGGGGGACATCCCTGTGACCTGGGGACATCCCTGTGACCTGGGGACATCCCTGTCACCTGGGGACATCCCTGTGACCTGGGGACATCCCTGTGACCTGGGGACATCCCTGTGACCTGGGGACACCCCCTGAGCCCTGGGGACATCCCTGCCACCTGGGGACATCCCTGTGACCTGGGGACATCCCTGAGCCCTGGGGACATCCCTGAGCCCTGGGGACATCCCTGTGACCTGGGGGACATCCCTGAGCCCTGGGGACATCCCTGTGACCTGGGGACATCCCTGTGACCTGGGGACATCCCTGTGACCTGGGGACACCTCTGAGCCCTGGGGACACCCCCTGAGCCCTGGGGACATCCCTGTCACCTGGGGACATCCCTGAGCCCTGGGGACATCCCTGTGACCTGGGGACACCCCCTGAGCCCTGGGGACACCCCCTGAGCCCTGGGGACATCCCTGTGACCTGGGGACATCCCTGTGACCTGGGGACACCCCCTGAGCCCTGGGGACATCCCTGTGACCTGGGGACATCCCTGTGACCTGGGGGACATCCCTGTGACCTGGGGACACCCCCTGAGCCCTGGGGACATCCCTGTGACCTGGGGACATCCCTGTGACCTGGGGACATCCCTACCACCTGGGGACATCCCTGTGACCTGGGGACATCCCTACCACCTGGGGGACATCCCTGTGACCTGGGGACACTCCCAGAGCCCTGGGGACACCCCCCGCGGTGTCATCTCCCCCCTGGGGACGGTGCTGGCTGAACCCAGAGAGCCACCCTGGGTGTCCCCAGGGAGCCACGTGTCCCCTGTCCCACCATGTCCCCTGTCCCTGTCCTGTGTCCCTGTGCCATCCCTGTGTCCTCTGTCCCGTATTCCTGTGCCATCCCCGTGTCCTCTGTCCCCTGTCCCTGTCCCCGTCCCTGTCCCTGTCCCCGCAGTACCTGGTGATGGAGTACTGGGACCTGCTGACCCTGCTGTCCCCTGTCCCTGTCCCTGTCCCTGTCCCTGTCCCTGTCCCTGTCCCCACAGTACCTGGTGATGAGGTACTACAACGGGGGGGACCTGCTGACCCTGCTGTCCCCTGTCCCTGTCCCTGTCCCCGCAGTACCTGGTGATGGAGTACTACATCGGGGGGGATCTGCTGACCCCGCTGTCCCCTGTCTGTGTGACATGTCCCTGTCCCTGTCCCCTGTCCCTGTCCCTGTCCCCACAGTACCTGGTGATGGAGTACTGGGACCTGCTGACCCTGCTGTCCCCTGTCCCTGTCCCTGTCCCCACAGTACCTGGTGATGGAGTACTGGGACCTGCTGACCCTGCTGTCCCCTGTCCCTGTCCCTGTCCCCTGTGTGTGTGACATGTCCCTGTCCCCACAGTACCTGGTGATGGAGTACTACATCGGGGGGGACCTGCTGACCCTGCTGTCCCCTGTCTGTGTGACATGTCCCTGTCCCTGTCCCTGTCCCTGTCCCTGTCCCTGTCCCCACAGTACCTGGTGATGGAGTACTACATCGGGGGGGATCTGCTGACCCCGCTGTCCCCTGTGTGTGTGACATGTCCCTGTCCCTGTCCCCTGTCCTTGTCCCTGTCCCTGTCCCCGCAGTACCTGGTGATGGAGTACTACATCGGGGGGGACCTGCTGACCCCGCTGTCCCCTGTCTGTGTGACATGTCCCTGTCCCTGTCCCTGTCCCTGTCCCTGTCCCCACAGTACCTGGTGATGGAGTACTACATCGGGGGGGACCTGCTGACCCCGCTGTCCCCTGTGTGTGTGACATGTCCCTGTCCCCACAGTACCTGGTGATGGAGTACTACATCGGGGGGGATCTCCTGACGCTGCTCAGCAAGTTTGGGGACCGGCTGCCCCTGCCCATGGCGAGGTTTTACCTGGCCGAGCTCATCATGGCCATCGACTCCGTGCACCGCCTGGGATACGTGCACCGGTGGGGACATGGGGACACGGGGGCACAGGGACACGGGGGGGACACGGGAGGGACACGGGGGCACAGGGACACGGGGGGGACACGGGAGGGACACGGGGACAGAGGGACATGGGGGGGAACACGGGGACACGGGGAAATGGGGACACGGGGCCATGGGATGGGGACATAGGGACACGGGGACAGGGGGACATAGGAGGGGACACAGGGACACGGGGACATGGGATTGGGGACACGGGGACATGGGATGGGGGACATGGGGACACAGGGCCATGGGATGGGGACACGGGGAGATGGGATTGGGGACACGGGGACATGGGATGGGGGACATGGGGACACAGGGCCATGGGATGGGGACATGGGGAGATGGGATTGGGGACATGGGGAGATGGGATTGGGGACATGGGGACACAGGGCCATGGGATGGGGACATGGGGCCATGGGATGGGGACATGGGGACACGGGGACACAGGATGGGGACATGGGGACATGGGATGGGGACATGGGATGGGGACATGGGATGGGGACATGGGATGGGGACACAGGGACACAGGATGGGGACACGGGGACACGGGATGGGGACAGAGGAACACAGGATGGGGACACGGGGACACGGGATGGGGACACGGGGACACGGGATGGGGACATAGGGACACAGGGCCATGGGATGGGGACACGGAGACACAGGATGGGGACACGGGGACACGGGATGGGGACATGGGATGGGGACACAGGGACACAGGATGGGGACACGGGGACAGGGGGACACAGGAGGGGACACAGGGACACAGGGACATGGGGGGACAAAGGGACACGGGGACATGGGGGGAACATGAGAGGGACAGGAGGCTGGGGACACGGGGACACAGGCTGGGGACATGGGGGGGACATGAAGGGACAGGGGACACACAGACAACCTGAGGGGACACGGGGAGGACCGGAGGGGGCAGTGGGGGTGGTGACAGGGATGTGACAAAGGCCACCCCCCCCTAAAGGGACATCAAACCCGACAACATCCTCCTGGACCGGCGGGGCCACATCCGGCTCGGGGACTTCGGGTCCTGCCTCCGTCTGGGGCCCGATGGCACCGTGAGTGGCACCGGGGACACCGGGGGGGACACGGGGGACATGGGGGGGACACGGGGGGCATGGGGGACACAGGGGGACATCGGAGGAGCACGAGACTTGGGGGACACGGGGGGGGACACGGGGAACATCAGGGACAGGGGACACCTGGGGACACGGGGGATATCAGCAGGACATGAGACTTGGGGACATCAGGGATAGGGGACACCGGGGGACACGTGGGGACATCAGGGGGACACGGGGGGACATGGAGGGGACGGGGGGGGACACCCTGACTACCTGTCCCTGTGTCCCCTGTTCCTGTGTCCCCTGTCCCCCCCTCTCCCCCTGTCCCAGGTTCGCTCCTCGGTGGCCGTGGGGACCCCGGATTACCTGTCCCTGTGTCCCCTGTCCAATGTCCCTGTGTCCCCATGTCCCCTGTCCCCAGGTTCGTTCCTCGGTGGCCATGGGGACCCCCAATTACCTGTCCCTGTGTCCCCATGTCCCCATATCCTATATCCCCATGTCCCTCTGACCCCATATCCCATGTCCCCATGTCCCCTGTCCCAGGTCCGCTCCTCAGTGGCCGTGGGGATCCCAGATTACCTGTCCCCGTGTCCCCATGTCCCCATATCCCCTGTCCCCGTGTCCCCTGTCCCAGGCTCGCTCCTTGGTGGCCGTGGGGACCCCCAATTACCTGTCCAATGTCCCCATGTGTCCCCTGTCCCAGGTTCGCTCCTTGGTGGCCGTGGGGACCCCTGATTACCTGTCCCTGTGTCCCCATGTCCCCCCCGTCCCTGTCCCCCCAGGTCCGCTCCTCGGTGGCCGTGGGGACCCCCGATTACCTGTCCCCATTTCCCATGTCCCCTGTCCCCAGGTCCGTTCCTCGGTGGCCGTGGGGACCCCCGATTACCTGTCCCCCGAGATCCTGCTGGCCGTCGAGGACCCGTCCCGCTCGTACGGCCCCGAGTGTGACTGGTGGGCTCTGGGGGTCTTGGCCTACGAGATGTTCTTCGGCCGCCCCCCCTTCTTCGCAGACACCGTCCTGGAGACCTACGCCAAGATCCTGCACTTCCAGGTGTGCTGGGGGGCACTGGGAGGGACTGGGAGGGACTGGGAGGGCATTGAGGGGGACTGGGAGGGACTGGGAGGGGCTGGGAGGGCACTGGGGGAGGTTACTTGGGGGGACTGGAGGGCTGCTGGAGGGCATTGGGGGGCACTGGGAGGGACTGGGAGGGACTGGGAGGCACTGGGAGGGACTGGGAGGGACTGAGAGGGCACTGAGGGGGAATGGAAGGCACTGGGAGGGATTGGGAGGCACTGGGAGGGCATTGCGGGAGGGTTACTGAGGGGTGCTGGAGGGCATTGAGGGGCACAGGGGGGGACTGGGAGAGCACTGGGAGGGAGTGGGAGGGACTGGGAGGGCATTGGGGGGCACTGGGAGGGACTGGGAGGGGCTGGGAGGGGCTGGGAGGCACTGGGAGGGCATTGGAGGGGGACTGGGAGGGGCTGGGAGGGCACTGGGGGAGGTTACTTGGGGGGACTGGAGGGGTGCTGGAGGGCATTGGGGGGCACTGGGAGGGATTGGGAGGCACTGGGGGTTACTGGGGGACACTGGGGGTTACTGGGGGACACTGGGGGTTGTCACTGAGGGGTCTGACCCCCCCTCATTTACCCCTCCCCCCCATCCAGGACCACCTTCACCTACTGGAGGACCCGGAGGGGGGTCCCGAGGGTGGGGTGGCCCATGGCCTTAGTGGGGGGTTACTGGGCTTACTGGGGCTTACTGGGGGACACCGTGGGGGTGTCACTGAGGGGTCTGACCCCCCTCATTTCCCCTCTCCCCCCCATCCAGGACCACCTTCACCTGCCGGTGATGGAGTTACTGGGGGACACTGGCAGCTTACTGGGGGACACTGGGGGCTTACTGGGCTTACTGGGGCTTACTGGGGCTTACTGGGGGACACCGTGGGGGTGTCACTGAGGGGTCTGACCCCCCCTCATTTACCATCCCCCCTCCCATCCAGGACCACCTTCACCTGCCGGTGGTGATGGGGTTACTGGGGGACACTGGCAGCTTACTGGGGGACACTGGGGGCTTACTGGGCTTACTGGGGCTTACTGGGGCTTACTGGGGGACACCGTGGGGGTGTCACTGAGGGGTCTGACCCCCCCTCATTTACCATCCCCCCTCCCATCCAGGACCACCTTCACCTGCCGGTGGTGATGGGGTTACTGGGGGACACTGGCAGCTTACTGGAGGACACTGGGGGCTTACTGGGCCTACTGGGGCTTACTGGGGGAGACTGGGAGGATGTCATTGAAGGGTCTGACCCCCCCCTCATTTCCCCCCCCTTCCCCCATCCAGGACCACCTTCACCTGCCGGAGGACCCGGAGGAGGACTCGGACTCCGGTGCCGGTGCCGATACCGGGGGTGGTCCCGGGGGTGGTCCCGGTGTTGGTCCCGGTGGTGGTCCCGGTGGTGCCGGGGGTGTCCCCGCGGCCGCGCGCTCCCTGGTGCGGGGCCTGCTGTGCTGGGCGGGGTCGCGCCTGGGCCGGGGGGGCGCGGGCGATTTCCGGGCTCTGCCGCTCTTTGCGGGGCTGCGCTGGGGGCACCTCCGGAACACCCGCCCGCCCTTCGCCCCCGCCGCCACCGGGGCTGCCGACACCTCCAACTTCGACGTGCTCGACGATACACTCAGCCACACGGTGAGGAATCACGGGATAACACTGGGATAAAACTGGGATAAACCTGGGATAAAACCAGGATAAAACTGGGATAAAGCTGGGATAGGTCTGGGATACACCAGGGATAGATCTGAGAGAAACCAGGGATAGGTCTGGGATAAACCAGGGATAGGTCTGGGATAAACCAGGGATAGATCTGGGATAGATCTGGGATAAACCAGGGATACACCAGGGATAGATCTGGGATAGGATTGGGGTAGGACTGCCTCAGCCACACGGTGAGGAATCACGGGATAAAACCGGGATAAAACTGGGATAAAACAGGGATAAACCAGGGATAAACCAGGGATAGGTCTGGGATAAACCAGGGATAGATCTGGGATAGATCTGAGAGAAACCAGGGATTGATCTGGGATAGATCTGGGATAAACCAGGGATAGATCTGGAATAGATCTGGGATAAACCAGGGATGGATCTGGGATGAACCAGGGATAGATCTGAGAGAAACCAGGGATAAAACCAGGATAAAACTGGGATAAAGCTGGGATAGGTCTGGGATACACCAGGGATAGATCTGAGAGAAACCAGGGATAGGTCTGGGATAAACCAGGGATAGATCTGGGATAGATCTGGGATAAACCAGGGATACACCAGGGATAGATCTGGGATAGGATTGGGGTAGGACTGCCTCAGCCACACGGTGAGGAATCACGGGATAAAACCGGGATAAAACTGGGATAAAACAGGGATAAACCAGGGATAAACCAGGGATAGGTCTGGGATAAACCAGGGATAGATCTGGGATAGATCTGAGAGAAACCAGGGATTGATCTGGGATAGATCTGGGATAAACCAGGGATAGATCTGGAATAGATCTGGGATAAACCAGGGATGGATCTGGGATGAACCAGGGATAGATCTGAGAGAAACCAGGGATGGATCTGGGATAGATCTGAGAGAAACCAGGGATAGATCTGGGATAGATCTGAGAGAAACCACGGATAGATCTGGGATAGACCCAGGATAAACCAGGGATAGATCTGGGATAAACCAGGGATAGATCTGGGATAGACCCGGGATAAACCAGGGATAAACCAGGGATAGATCTGGGATAGATCTGGGATAAACCAGGGATGGATCTGGGATAGACCCGGGATAAACCTGGGATAGATCTGAGAGAAACCAGGGATAGATCTGGGATAAACCAGGGATGGATCTGGGATAGATCTGAGAGAAACCAGGGATAGACCTGGGATAGATCCAGGAGAGCCCCAGGATAGGACTACCTGAGCCAGCCGGTGAGGGAGGGAAGGGAATCCCGGGATAAATCCACCCACCCATCCGGGATAAGCCTGGGATAGCCCCGCCCACAGGATACCCCTGGGTTACCCTCGGGATACCCCAACTCATGGGATAGCCCCCAGGATACCCCTGGGATACCCTCAGGATACCCCAATTCACGGGATAACCCCCGGGATACCCCCGGGATACCCCCGGGATACCCTCGGGATACCCTCACCCCTCCCGGGACACCCCTGGCACAGGATCCCACCCTCCCCCACCCCCAAAACCCCCCCCAAGGGCCTCACCTGCCCCCCCCCCCCCCCATATTTAACCTCCTCCCCTCCCCCCCTTTCTCCAGGAGCTTTTTGGGGATCCGGGAGAGCCCCCCGAGCTGGGGATGCACCTCCCCTTCGTGGGCTACTCCTACTCACGGGGGGAGCACGAGTGAGTCCCGCGTGGGGAGGGGGGGGGGTCACGGGTGGGGGGGGAGGTCTGGGGGTTGTAGGGGGGTCGTGGGGGGAGCCGGGAGGGGCGGGGAGGGGCGATGGGGTGGGGGGGGAGGAATTGGGGGGGCGACTGTGGGAATGGGGGGCGAGGGGGTGTGAAGGGGGGGGGTGGAGTGTCCCCTAGTGACCCCCCCCTCGTGTCCGTGTCACCCCCACGCGGCTCTAGGGAGGAGGAGGAGGAGGAGGAGGAGGAGGAGGATGAAGAGTGGGACCAGGACACGGCCATGGAGCTGGAGGGGGAATGGGGGACCCCCCCGGAGTCGGGGACCCCCCCAGATGTGGGGACCCCGCTGGCCACGGGGACCCCCCCACGCAGGGGGACGCCCCCCCCAACGGGGGCGGGGGCAGCGGCAGGACCCCCCCCTCAGTCCCAGGGTGCCCCCACCCCCACGGGGACCCCCACTCTAAAAGAAACCCCCCCGCCTACCGGGGCTCCCACCCCCCCCACGGGACCCCCACCCACCAAAGGGGCCCTCCCACCCACGGGGGCCTCGGAACCCACGGGACCTGCCCCCCAAAAAGGGGCCCCCCCACCCTCGGGGGGAGCCCCCCAAAAAGCGGCCCCCCCACCCTCTGGGGGACCACCCCCCTCAGTGGGATCCCCCCAAAAAGGGCCCACCCCACCCTCTGGGGGACCCCCCCAAAAAGCGGCCCCCCCACCCTCTGGGGGAGCCCCCCAACCTTCAGTGGGACCCCCCCAAAAAGGGCCCACCCCACCCTCGGGGGGACCCCCTCAAAAAGGACCCCCCCAACCCTCAGTGGGACCCCCCCAGAAAGGACCCCCCTCCCCCCAAGAGCCCCTCCCCCCAAGAATCCCACCCCCACACACCCAAGGCCGCCCCCCCCCCCCGCGGGGTCCCCCCCACCCTCACAAAAAGGGGGTCCCGCCCCCCCGGGAGCGCCCCCCCAAAAAGGGGCCCCCCCACGCCCAGCCACCCCCCCTCCCACGGCCGCCCCCCTCCCCAAAAAAGGCCCCCCCCCATCTCCGGGCCCCCCTCCCCCTAGAAGCCCCCTCCCATCCCAGGGCCCCCCCCCACCCAAGGGACCCCCCCAAGCCAGCGGGGCCCCCCCCAGGACGCCCCCCCCGGGCCCGGAGCCCCCCCGGACACCGCCTGAGAGGCCGGTACGTGGGGAGGGGGCGTGGCGAGGGGGCGTGGGGAGGGGTCGGGGGGGGGGGGGTCTCGGTGCCTGGCGGGGTGAGGGGAGGGGGGTCCGAATTCTGAGGGTCCCGAGGGTGGAGGTCACGGCGTGGGGGAGGGGAGGGGGGCGGGGTCTCGGGGTGGGAGGGGGATGATCGGGACCACGCGGGGGTCTCAGGGGGTCGCGGGGGTCGGTCAGTGCCCCGGGTGGGGAGGGAGGATCCAGGGGGTCCCGATCCGTGGTGGTCTCGGGGGGTGTCGATCCCGCGGGGGTCTCTCAGAGGGTCCCTGAGCTCGGGGATCTGTCAGTGCCCCGGGTAGGGAGGGGGGGTCCAGGGGGTCCCGATCCCAGGGGGTTCCGATCCTCGGGGGGGTCCCGGGGGTCGGTCAGTGCCCCGGGTGGGGAGGGAGGGTCCAGGGGGTCCCGATCCCAGGGGGTCTCGATCCTCGGGGGGGTCCCGGGGATCTGTCAGTGCCCTGTAGGGGAGGGTCCCGGGGGTCCCGATCCCCGGGGGTCCCCAGGCAGCCTCGGTTCCCGTAGGCGGCGGCGATGGCGGCGCCGGTCTCGGAGCAGATCCCGGTGCCAAAGGAGATCCCGGAGCAGATCCCGGAGCAGATCCCGGAGCAGATCCCGATCCCGGAGCAGATCCCGGAGCAGATCCCGCTGTCGGTGCCGGAGCTGCGCTCGGAGCTGGAGCGGGAGCGGCGCGGGCGGGCGGAGCTGGAGCGGGAGCTCGGGATGCTCCGGGCGGCGGGGCAGGGGCTGGCCCGGTACGGGGGGGACACCGGGGAGGGGACACCGGGGAGGGGACACCGGGACGGGGAGGGGCAGCGGGGACAGCGGGATTCGACGGGGACACTGGGACGGCGAGGGGGGACAGTGGGGACACCGGGGGGACACAGGGACTCGGGGAGGGACAGTGTGGACACCGGGGGGTCACCTGGACGGCGGGGGGACACCGGGGGGACAGCGGGGACACCGGGGGGACAGCGGGACTCTCGGGGGACAGTGGGGACACCGAGGGGACACCGCGACTGTGTGGGGGACACTGGGACTCGGGGGAGGGACAGCGGGGACATCGGGGGGGACAGTGGGAGAGCGGGGGGACAGTGAGGACAATGGAACGGCGGGGGGGACAACCGGGGGGACACCGGGACTGCGGGGGGGACAGCGAGGGGTCAGAGGGACCTGGCAGGGACAGCGGGGACACCGTGGGGGACTCCCCTGAGACAGCGAGGAGGGGGACAGTGGGGACACAGGGGTGACCCCAGGGTGACGCCCAGTCCCAGGGGGTGACACCAGTGACCCCCAGGGGTGACCCTCAGTCCCGGCAGGGGTGACACCAGTGACCCCCAGTGACCCCAGGGGTGACACCCAGTACCGGGGGGGTGACACCAGTGCCCCCCCCCCCCCACTGTCCCCCATCCTGCTGGGGGGTGGTGACAATGCCACCATCCAGAAGGCCCTGCGGGGGGGGCCGAGGTGGCCCCGGGGGGTGCTGGGGGTGTCCCCGGGGCTGTCCCCGAGGGTGTCCCCAACCTGTCCCCCCCTCCCCAGGCGCCTGCAGGAGGCCGAGAGCCGCAACCTGGAACTGGAAGCGAAGCTGCGGCGGCTGCAGAGCGACCCCCCCGGGCCCGGCCCTCCCCCGGGACAAGGTAAGGACCCCCCCCAAAAAATCCCTCAGACCCCCTCAAAAATCACCCAGACCCCCCCAGGCCCGGCCCTCCCCCGGGACAAGGTAAGGACCCCCCCCCAAAAATCCCTCAGACCCCCTCAAAAATCACCCAGACCCCCCCGGGACAAGGCAAGGACCCCCCAAAAAATCCCTCAGACCCCCCCAAAAATCCCCCAGACCCCCCCGGGCCCGGCCCCCCCCTGGGACAAGGTAAGGACCCCCCCCAAAATTCCCTCAGACCCCCTCAAAAATCACCCAGACCCCCCCGGGACAAGGCAAGGACCCCCCAAAAAATCCCTCAGACCCCCCCAAAAATCCCCCAGACCCCCCCGGGCCCGGCCCCCCCCTGGGACAAGGTAAGGACCCCCCCCAAAATTCCCTCAGACCCCCTCAAAAATCACCCAGACCCCCCCGGGACAAGGCAAGGACCCCCCAAAAAATCCCTCAGACCCCCCCAAAAATCCCCCAGACCCCCCCGGGCCCGGCCCCCCCCTGGGACAAGGTAAGGACCCCCCCCAAAAAATCCCTCAGACCTCCCCGGGCCAGGTTCCCCCCCGGCACAAGACAAGGCCCCCCCCAAGATTCCCTTGAGACCCCCCCAGCCCCGGCACTCCCCTGGGACAAGGCAAGGACCCCCCCAAAATTCCCTCGGGACCCCCCCAGGCCCGGCCTCCAAACCAAACACCCTTCAGAGCCCCCCAAAAATCCATCAGGACCCCCCCCCAAAATACCTCGGGACACCCCAAATCCCTCAGACCTTCCACCCCCCCCCAAAAAAAAGGGTTGGGGGCTTCATCCTCTCCCCAGAAAGGGGGAGTCCCGGTATTTGGGGGGGGGGTCCCGGGCCTTCATCCTCTCCCCAAAAAGGGGGGTCTCGATGTCTGGGGGGGATTTAGGGGGGGGTGTCACCAAAATGGGGGGGTCCCGATGTCTGGGGGGGGGATTTAGGGGGGGCATCACCAAAAGGGGGGGGTCTCGATGTCTGGGGGGGATTTAGGGGGGGGTCCATCCCTGACCCCCCCACCACCCCCCCCATTTCCCTTGCAGGAGTTTCGGGGCCGCCCCCTCCCCCCAGCGCTGCCCCCCCCGCGGAGCCCCCGGTGGATGTAAGGGGGGTTTTTTTTGGGGGGGGGGGTTTGGGGGAGGGGGCGGGGTTTGTGTTTTGGGGTGGGCGTGGCCGGTGGGGGGTTTTTTTTGGGGGGTGGGGGGGTTTGGGGGGGTCGTGGCTGACGCTCTGTGCTCTCTCCGCAGCCCGGCCGGGGGGGCCCCCCCCGGATTTTCCGCTCCCCCCTGGGGGTGCCCCTGTCCCGGCAGCTGCTGCTGTGGGTATGTCACTGTCACTGTCACCTCTGCCACCAATGTCACTGTCACTGTCACCTCTGTCACCTCTGCCACCAATGTCACTGTCACTGTCACCTCTGCCACCCCCCGGCACTGTCACTGCCCCCCCTGTCACCATCACTGCCCCCCCTGTCCCGGCAGCTGCTGCTGTGGGTATGTCACTGTCACTGTCACCTCTGTCACCTCTGCCACTGTCACTGTCACCTCTGCCAGCCCCTGGCACTGTCACTGCCCCCCCTGTCACCATCACTGCCCCCCCTGTCCCGGCAGCTGCTGCTGTGGGTATGTCACTGTCACTGTCACCTCTGTCACCTCTGCCACCAATGTCACTGTCACTGTCACCTCTGCCAGCCCCTGGCACTGTCACTGCCCCCCCTGTCACCGTCACTGCCCCCCCTGTCCCGGCAGCTGCTGCTGTGGGTATGTCACTGTCACTGTCACTGTCACTGTCACTGTCACCTCTGCAATCCCTGTCACCGTCACTGCCCCCCCTGTCACCGTCACTGCCCCCCCTGTCACCGTCACTGCCCCCTCTGTCACCGTCACTGCCCCCCCTGTCCCGGCAGCTGCTGCTGTGGGTATGTGTGGGCTGTGCCACCGTCACTGTCACCCCTTGCCACCCCCTACCAGTGTCACCCCTGCTACTGCCACCCCCCTGCCAGTGTCACCTCTCCACCAGTGCCACCCTCAGGGCAGTGTCACCTCCCTGGCAGTGCCACCCCTTGGCAGTGCCACCCCCAGGGCAGTGTCACCTCCCTGCTAGTGCCATCCCCCTGGCAGTGTCACCAAGGCCCTGCCACCCCCGTGCTGTCACCCTGGGCAGTGCCACCCCCCTGGCAGTGTCCATCCCCTGGCAGTGCCACCAGTGTCACCTCCCCCAGTGCCACCCCCTGGCAGTGCCACCCTCCTGGCAGTGCCACCCCCCTGGCAGTGTCACCTCTCCAGCAGTGCCACCTCCCGGGCAGTGTCACCAAGGCCCTGTCACCCCCCTGCCATTGCCACCCCCCTGGCAGTGCCACCCCTGTCACTGTCACCTCTCCAGCAGTGCCACCCCCCTGGCAGTGCCACCCCTGTCACTGTCACCTCTCCAGCAGTGCCACCCCCCCCGCCATTGCCACCCCCCTGCCATTGCCACCCCCCTGCCATTGCCACCCCCCTGGCAGTGTCACCTCCCTGGCAGTGCCACCCCCTGGGAAGTGTCACCCCCTGCCAGTGTCACCCCCTGCCAGTGTCGCCCCCCTGCCAGTGTCACCTCCCTGCCAGTGTCACCTCCCTGGCAGTGCCACCCCCCTGGCAGTGCCACCCCCTTGGCAGTGCCACCCCCTTGGCAGTGCCACCCCCCTGGCAGTGTCACCAAGGCCACCCCACTTTGCCGCCACCTGCGTGTCCCCCCCGCCCCCCCCCCCCCCAAACCTGGGTGTCCCCAAAAAGGAGGGGGGGATGGGGGTTGGAAATTGGGGGGGTGGGGGGAGGGGGTGTGTGTGGGGTGGGGGAGGTGCCAGTGCTGACGTCACCGCTGTCCCTGTGTCCCCCCCCCCCTCAGGTGCCACCCGCCGGTGCCACCAAGGACTGTTTGCTGCTCTGCGCCGCCGGGCTGAGACCCCCCCGCGCCCCCCCCGCGCCCCCCGGGACACCCCCCTGAGTGGGGGGGGGGGAGGGGAGGGGGCCCGAACCCCCCTTTGTGCTCTTGAGTGACCCCCCCCAGCCCCCCCCAAAAAAAAACTGCCCCCCACCTTCCCACAGTGGGGGGGGGGGGGCACGGCCTGGGCAGAGACCCCCCCGGTACAGAGACCCCCCCCCCTCCGGACACAGAGACCCCCCGAGACCCCCCCAGCGACACCCCCCGTTCTGTACAGACCCCCCCGAGACAGAGAGACCCCCCCTGGACACAGAGACCCCCCCCCCTTTTACAGAGAGACCCCCTCGACATCCCCCTGGCACCCCCCCTTCTGTACAGACCCCCCAGACACAGAGACCCCCCCCCCCCTTTTACAGAGAGACCCCCCCCGGACACAGAGACCCCCCCCCTTTTACAGAGAGACCCCCCCCGGACACAGAGACCCCCCCCTTTTACAGAGAGACCCCCCCCTTTTACAGAGAGACCCCCCCCTTTTACAGAGACCCCCCCCTTTTACAGAGACCCCCCCCTTTTACAGAGAGACCCCCCCCGGACACAGAGACCCCCCCCTTTTACAGAGACCCCCCCCTTTTAGAGAGACCCCCCCCTTTTACAGAGAGACCCCCCCCGGACACAGAGAACCCCCCTTTTACAGAGACCCCCCCCTTTTACAGAGAGACCCCCCCCGGACACAGAGACCCCCCCCTTTTACAGAGACCCCCCCCTTTTAGAGAGACCCCCCCCTTTTACAGAGAGACCCCCCCCGGACACAGAGAACCCCCCTTTTACAGAGACCCCCCCCTTTTACAGAGAGACCCCCCCCGGACACAGAGACCCCCCCCTTTTACAGAGAGACCCTCCCCGGACACAGAGACCCCCCCCTTTTACAGAGAGACCCCCCCCGGACACAGAGACCCCCCCCTTTTACAGAGAGACCCCCCCCGGACACAGAGACCCCCCCCCCTTTTACAGAGAGACACCCCCCCCCGACACCCCCCCCATCTTCTGTACAGACCCCCCAGCACCCCCCTATACAGAGACCCCCCCCCCCGGACACCAAGACCCCCCCCCCCAAAACACCCCTTCGTTCTGTACAGACCCCCCCCCCATACACAGAGACCCCCCCCGTGTGAAAAGACCCCCCTCGACACCCCCCCTTTCTGTACAGACCCCCCCCAATACACAGAGACCCCCCCCGTGTGAAAAGACCCCCCTCGACACCCCCCCTTTCTGTACAGACCCCCCCCAATACACAGAGACCCCCCCCCAAAACCTTCACCTGTACAAAGCCCCCCCCCCAACACCCCCCTCACCCCCCCCCCCATAATGCACTTCCGGGGGGGGGTGTCCAGGCTTGTTTTCCGCCTCCCCCCTCCCCAAAATCGAGAGGGGGGTCTCGACGATGCCCTCATGACCCCCCCCCACGAGGGGCAGCAGGACGGGACCCCCCCCTGAAACACCCCCCACCCCTCAAAAACACCCCCCACCCCCCAAAAACACCCCCCCCCTTAGTAATTTATTGGTAGGGATGTTTGCACTAACCCCCCCCCCCCTTATTTATACCCCCCCCTCATCGGGGGTCGCCCCCCCCCCTCAATTGACCCCCCCCGGGGGGTCGCACCTCCCCCTTATTGACCCCTCCCCCCCAATGACCTCTTCTCCCCCTCTTATTGACCCCTCCCCCACTCCCTGTGACCCCTCCCCCCCTCATTGACATCCCCCCCCCTCCCATCCCCGGGACCCCCCAAAAATCCCCCCACCCCCCTTTTTGTGGCTCCCCCCGAGGGGAGGGGGAAGGGAGGGGGGAAGGGACGAGAATAAAGTTGTGTTTCTGTCCCCAAAGTGTCCCCAAAGTGACCCAAAAATGTCCCCAGAGTGACCCAAAAATGACCCTGAAGAAGTGACCCCAAAGTGTCCCCAGTGTCCCCAAAGTGTCCAAAAATTGTCCCCAGAGTGTCCTCGAAGGAGTGACCCCAAAGTGACCTCAAAGTGTCCCCAAAGTGACCCCCAAAGTGACCTCAAAGTGTCCCCAAAGTGACCCCAGTGACCCCAAAGTGACCCTAAATTGTCCCAAAGTGATAAAATGTCCCCAGAGTGTCCCCAAAGTGTCCCCAAAGTGACCCCAGAGTGACCTCAAAGTGTACCCAAAGTGACCCCAAAATGTCCCCAAAGTGTACCCAGTGACCCCAAAGTGACCCTAAATTGTCCCAAAGTGACCCCAAAGAAGTGACCCCAAAGTGTCCCCTAAGTGTCCTCAAAGTGACCCCAAAATGTCCTTAAAGTGACCCCAGAGTGTCCCCAAAGTGTCCCCAAAGTGACCACAGTGACCCCAAAGTGTACCCAGAGTGACCCCAAAATGTCCTCAAAGAAGTGACCCCAAAGTGACCCTAAATTGTCCCAAAGTGACCACAAAATGTCCCCAGAGTGACCCCAGAGTGTCCCCAAAGTGACCCCAGAGTGACCCCAAAGTGTACCCAAAGTGACCCCAAAGAAGTGACCCCAAAGTGTACCCTAAATTGTCCCAAAGTGAGCCCAAAGAAGTGACCCCAAAGTGACCCTAAATTGTCCCAAAGTGACCACAAAATGTCCCCAGAGTGACCCCAGAGTGTCCCCAAAGTGACCCCAGAGTGACCCCAAAGTGTACCCAAAGTGTCCCCAAAGAAGTGACCCCAAAGTGTACCCTAAATTGTCCCAAAGTGAGCCCAAAGAAGTGACCCCAAAGTGACCCTAAATTGTCCCAAAGTGACCACAAAATGTCCCCAGAGTGACCCCAGAGTGTCCCCAAAGTGACCCCAGAGTGACCCCAAAGTGTACCCAAAGTGACCCCAAAGAAGTGACCCCAAAGTGTACCCTAAATTGTCCCAAAGTGAGCCCAAAGAAGTGACCCCAAAGTGACCCTAAATTGTCCCAAAGTGACCACAAAATGTCCCCAGAGTGACCCCAGAGTGTCCCCAAAGTGACCCCAGAGTGACCCCAAAGTGTACCCAAAGTGTCCCCAAAGAAGTGACCCCAAAGTGTACCCTAAATTGTCCCAAAGTGAGCCCAAAGAAGTGACCCCAAAGTGACCCTAAATTGTCCCAAAGTGACCACAAAATGTCCCCAGAGTGACCCCAGAGTGTCCCCAAAGTGACCCCAGAGTGACCCCAAAGTGTACCCAAAGTGACCCCAAAGAAGTGACCCCAAAGTGTACCCTAAATTGTCCCAAAGTGACCCCAAAGAAGTGACCCCAAAGTGTCCCCTAAGTGTCCTCAAAGTGACCCCAAAATGTCCTTAAAGTGACCCCAGAGTGTCCCCAAAGTGTCCCCAAAGTGACCACAGTGACCCCAAAGTGTACCCAGAGTGACCCCAAAATGTCCTCAAAGAAGTGACCCCAAAGTGACCCTAAATTGTCCCAAAGTGACCACAAAATGTCCCCAGAGTGACCCCAGAGTGTCCCCAAAGTGACCCCAGAGTGACCCCAAAGTGTACCCAAAGTGACCCCAAAGAAGTGACCCCAAAGTGTACCCTAAATTGTCCCAAAGTGAGCCCAAAGAAGTGACCCCAAAGTGACCCTGAATTGTCCCAAAGTGACCACAAAATGTCCCCAGAGTGACCCCAGAGTGTCCCCAAAGTGACCCCAGAGTGACCCCAAAGTGTACCCAAAGTGTCCCCAAAGAAGTGACCCCAAAGTGTACCCTAAATTGTCCCAAAGTGACCCCAAAGAAGTGACCCCAAAGTGACCCTAAATTGTCCCAAAGTGACCACAAAATGTCCCCAGAGTGACCCCAGAGTGTCCCCAAAGTGACCCCAGAGTGACCCCAAAGTGTACCCAAAGTGACCCCAAAGAAGTGACCCCAAAGTGTACCCTAAATTGTCCCAAAGTGAGCCCAAAGAAGTGACCCCAAAGTGACCCTAAATTGTCCCAAAGTGAGCCCAAAATGTGACCGCAGAGTGTCCCCAAAGTGCCACCCCATGGCCATGTCCCCAGGTGCCACCCCGCGAGTGGGGACGAGTGACAAAAGGACAGCAGGGACTACCCCCTTTGGGGACAGGGGACAGGAGGCGGCTGCGGGGACATCGCCGGGTCCCCAAGGGGGTGGCAAAGGTGACTCCGCAGGTGACAAAAAGCGGGAAATTGGGTAAAAAATAAAATCAATAAATTTATTGGGGTTTTTTTTATGGGGGGGGGGGGGGGAGTTTGGTCTCACCATCCCCCAGAGCTGAATTTTAATCCTAAAAAACCCCGAATTTTAACCCCTAAAAACCCGAATTTTAACCCCTAAAGACCCCCCCCCAAAAAAAAAAAAAAAGCACAAAACGGTTAAAAATTAAATAAATTTATTATTTTTTTTCTCCATGGGGATTTTTTTAGGGGGGTGTCCCAAAATCCCCCAGAGCCGAATTTTAACCCTAAAAAACCCCGAATTTTAACCCCTAAAAAACCCAATTTTAATCTAAAAAAAAAAAAAACAAAAAAACAAAAAACAAACATCCCCCCCCAAAAAAAGCAGAAAACGGTTAAAAATTAAATAAATTTATTATTTTTTAGGAGCCCTCAAGGCACAGACCCCCCAAATTCCACAGACCCTGTTTATTGGAGTTGTTGGGAATGTGGAGG
>JAWZSU010000129.1:0-29297 GCA_038380795.1 Pyrocephalus nanus
GGGTAGGGTTTAGGGTTAGGGTTATTTTTAGGGTTAGGGTTATTTTTATGGTAAGGGTTAGGGTTATTTTTAGGGTTAGGGTTATTTTTAGGGTTGTTTTTGGGGTTAGGCTTAGGGTTACTTTTAGGGTTATTTTTAGGGTTATTTTTAGGTTTTTTTTTAGGGTTAAGGTTAGGGTTAGGGTTATTTTTAGGGTTAGGGTTGGGGTTAATTTTAGGGTTAGGGTTATTTTTAGGGTTAGGGTTATTTTTAGGGTTATTTTTAGGGTTAGGGTAATTTTTAGGGTAAGAGTTATTTTTAGGGTTAGGGTTATTTTTAGGGTTATTTTTAGGGTTAGGGTAATTTTAGGGTAAGAGTTATTTTTAGGGTTAGGGTTATTTTTAGGGTTTTTTTTATGGTTATTTTTAGGGTTAGGGTTAGGGTTATTTTTAGGGTTAGGGTTATTTTTAGGGTTATTTTTAGGGTTAGGGTTAGGGTTATTTTTAGGGTTAGAGTTATTTTTAGGGTAAGAGTTATTTTTAGGGTTAGGGTTATTTTTAGGGTTATTTTTAGGGTTAGCCTTAGGGTTACTTTTAGGGTTATTTTTAGGGTTATTTTTAGGTTTTTTTTTAGGGTTAAGGTTAGGGTTAGGGTTTTTTTAAGGGTTAGGGTTAGGGTTACTTTTAAGGTTAGGGTTATTTTTAGGGTTAGGGTTATTTTTAGGGTTATTTTTAGAGTTATTTTTAGCGTTAGGGTTATTTTTAGGGTTAGGGTTATTTTTAGGGTTATTTTTAGGGTTATTTTTAGGGTTATTTTTAGGGTTATTTTTAGTGTTAGGGTTATTTTTAGGGTTATTTTTAGGGTTATTTTTAGGGTTAGGGTTATTTTTAGGGTTAGGGTTATTTTTAGGGTTATTTTTAGGGTTGTTTTTAGGGTTATTTTTAGAGTTATTTTTAGGGTTATTTTTAGGGTTAGGGTCATTTTTAGGGTTAGGGTTTTTTTTGGGGTTATTTTTAGAGGTTTTTTTAAGGGTTATTTTTAGGGTTAGGGGTAGGGTTTAGGGTTAGGGTTATTTTTAGGGTTAGGGTTATTTTTATGGTAAGGGTTAGGGTTATTTTTAGGGTTAGGGTTATTTTTAGGGTTGTTTTTGGGGTTAGGCTTAGGGTTACTTTTAGGGTTATTTTTAGGGTTATTTTTAGGTTTTTTTTTAGGGTTAAGGTTAGGGTTAGGGTTATTTTTAGGGTTAGGGTTGGGGTTAATTTTAGGGTTAGGGTTATTTTTAGGGTTAGGGTTATTTTTAGGGTTATTTTTAGGGTTAGGGTAATTTTTAGGGTAAGAGTTATTTTTAGGGTTAGGGTTATTTTTAGGGTTATTTTTAGGGTTAGGGTTAGGGTTATTTTTAGGGTTAGGGTTATTTTTAGGGTTTTTTTTAGGGTAAGGGTGTGGGTTAGGGTTATTTTAAGGGTTAGGGTTAGAGTTAGGGTTAGGATTATTTTTAGGGTTATTTTTAGGGTTATTTTTAGGGTTATTTTTAGGGTTATTTTTAGGGTTGTTTTTAGGGTTATTTTTAGAGTTATTTTTAGGGTTATTTTTAGGGTTAGGGTCATTTTTAGGGTTAGGGGTTTTTTTGGGGTTATTTTTAGAGGTTTTTTTAAGGGTTATTTTTAGGGTTAGGGGTAGGGTTTAGGGTTAGGGTTATTTTTAGGGTTAGGGTTATTTTTATGGTAAGGGTTAGGGTTATTTTTAGGGTTAGGGTTATTTTTAGGGTTGTTTTTGGGGTTAGGCTTAGGGTTACTTTTAGGGTTATTTTTAGGGTTATTTTTAGGTTTTTTTTTAGGGTTAAGGTTAGGGTTAGGGTTATTTTTAGGGTTAGGGTTGGGGTTAATTTTAGGGTTAGGGTTATTTTTAGGGTTAGGGTTATTTTTAGGGTTATTTTTAGGGTTAGGGTAATTTTTAGGGTAAGAGTTATTTTTAGGGTTAGGGTTATTTTTAGGGTTTTTTTTATGGTTATTTTTAGGGTTAGGGTTAGGGTTATTTTTAGGGTTAGGGTAATTTTTAGGGTAAGAGTTATTTTTAGGGTTAGGGTTATTTTTAGGGTTTTTTTTATGGTTATTTTTAGGGTTAGGGTTAGGGTTATTTTTAGGGTTATTTTTAGGGTTAGGGTTAGGGTTATTTTTAGGGTTAGAGTTATTTTTAGGGTAAGAGTTATTTTTAGGGTTAGGGTTATTTTTAGGGTTATTTTTAGGGTTAGCCTTAGGGTTACTTTTAGGGTTATTTTTAGGGTTATTTTTAGGTTTTTTTTTAGGGTTAAGGTTAGGGTTAGGGTTTTTTTAAGGGTTAGGGTTAGGGTTACTTTTAAGGTTAGGGTTATTTTTAGGGTTAGGGTTATTTTTAGGGTTATTTTTAGAGTTATTTTTAGCGTTAGGGTTATTTTTAGGGTTAGGGTTATTTTTAGGGTTATTTTTAGGGTTATTTTTAGGGTTATTTTTAGGGTTATTTTTAGTGTTAGGGTTATTTTTAGGGTTATTTTTAGGGTTATTTTTAGGGTTAGGGTTATTTTTAGGGTTAGGGTTATTTTTAGGGTTATTTTTAGGGTTGTTTTTAGGGTTATTTTTAGAGTTATTTTTAGGGTTATTTTTAGGGTTAGGGTCATTTTTAGGGTTAGGGTTTTTTTTGGGGTTATTTTTAGAGGTTTTTTTAAGGGTTATTTTTAGGGTTAGGGGTAGGGTTTAGGGTTAGGGTTATTTTTAGGGTTAGGGTTATTTTTATGGTAAGGGTTAGGGTTATTTTTAGGGTTAGGGTTATTTTTAGGGTTGTTTTTGGGGTTAGGCTTAGGGTTACTTTTAGGGTTATTTTTAGGGTTATTTTTAGGTTTTTTTTTAGGGTTAAGGTTAGGGTTAGGGTTATTTTTAGGGTTAGGGTTGGGGTTAATTTTAGGGTTAGGGTTATTTTTAGGGTTAGGGTTATTTTTAGGGTTATTTTTAGGGTTAGGGTAATTTTTAGGGTAAGAGTTATTTTTAGGGTTAGGGTTATTTTTAGGGTTATTTTTAGGGTTAGGGTAATTTTTAGGGTAAGAGTTATTTTTAGGGTTAGGGTTATTTTTAGGGTTTTTTTTATGGTTATTTTTAGGGTTAGGGTTAGGGTTATTTTTAGGGTTAGGGTTATTTTTAGGGTTATTTTTAGGGTTAGGGTTAGGGTTATTTTTAGGGTTAGAGTTATTTTTAGGGTAAGAGTTATTTTTAGGGTTAGGGTTATTTTTAGGGTTATTTTTAGGGTTAGCCTTAGGGTTACTTTTAGGGTTATTTTTAGGGTTATTTTTAGGTTTTTTTTTAGGGTTAAGGTTAGGGTTAGGGTTTTTTTAAGGGTTAGGGTTAGGGTTACTTTTAAGGTTAGGGTTATTTTTAGGGTTAGGGTTATTTTTAGGGTTATTTTTAGAGTTATTTTTAGCGTTAGGGTTATTTTTAGGGTTAGGGTTATTTTTAGGGTTATTTTTAGGGTTATTTTTAGGGTTATTTTTAGGGTTATTTTTAGTGTTAGGGTTATTTTTAGGGTTATTTTTAGGGTTATTTTTAGGGTTAGGGTTATTTTTAGGGTTAGGGTTATTTTTAGGGTTATTTTTAGGGTTGTTTTTAGGGTTATTTTTAGAGTTATTTTTAGGGTTATTTTTAGGGTTAGGGTCATTTTTAGGGTTAGGGTTTTTTTTGGGGTTATTTTTAGAGGTTTTTTTAAGGGTTATTTTTAGGGTTAGGGGTAGGGTTTAGGGTTAGGGTTATTTTTAGGGTTAGGGTTATTTTTATGGTAAGGGTTAGGGTTATTTTTAGGGTTAGGGTTATTTTTAGGGTTGTTTTTGGGGTTAGGCTTAGGGTTACTTTTAGGGTTATTTTTAGGGTTATTTTTAGGTTTTTTTTTAGGGTTAAGGTTAGGGTTAGGGTTATTTTTAGGGTTAGGGTTGGGGTTAATTTTAGGGTTAGGGTTATTTTTAGGGTTAGGGTTATTTTTAGGGTTATTTTTAGGGTTAGGGTAATTTTTAGGGTAAGAGTTATTTTTAGGGTTAGGGTTATTTTTAGGGTTTTTTTTATGGTTATTTTTAGGGTTAGGGTTAGGGTTATTTTTAGGGTTAGGGTTATTTTTAGGGTTATTTTTAGGGTTAGGGTTAGGGTTATTTTTAGGGTTAGAGTTATTTTTAGGGTAAGAGTTATTTTTAGGGTTAGGGTTATTTTTAGGGTTATTTTTAGGGTTAGCCTTAGGGTTACTTTTAGGGTTATTTTTAGGGTTATTTTTAGGTTTTTTTTTAGGGTTAAGGTTAGGGTTAGGGTTTTTTTAAGGGTTAGGGTTAGGGTTACTTTTAAGGTTAGGGTTATTTTTAGGGTTAGGGTTATTTTTAGGGTTATTTTTAGAGTTATTTTTAGCGTTAGGGTTATTTTTAGGGTTAGGGTTATTTTTAGGGTTATTTTTAGGGTTATTTTTAGGGTTATTTTTAGGGTTATTTTTAGTGTTAGGGTTATTTTTAGGGTTATTTTTAGGGTTATTTTTAGGGTTAGGGTTATTTTTAGGGTAAGGGTTATTTTTAGGGTTATTTTTAGGGTTGTTTTTAGGGTTATTTTTAGAGTTATTTTTAGGGTTATTTTTAGGGTTAGGGTCATTTTTAGGGTTAGGGTTTTTTTTGGGGTTATTTTTAGAGGTTTTTTTAAGGGTTATTTTTAGGGTTAGGGGTAGGGTTTAGGGTTAGGGTTATTTTTAGGGTTAGGGTTATTTTTATGGTAAGGGTTAGGGTTATTTTTAGGGTTAGGGTTATTTTTAGGGTTGTTTTTGGGGTTAGGCTTAGGGTTACTTTTAGGGTTATTTTTAGGGTTATTTTTAGGTTTTTTTTTAGGGTTAAGGTTAGGGTTAGGGTTATTTTTAGGGTTAGGGTTGGGGTTAATTTTAGGGTTAGGGTTATTTTTAGGGTTAGGGTTATTTTTAGGGTTATTTTTAGGGTTAGGGTAATTTTTAGGGTAAGAGTTATTTTTAGGGTTAGGGTTATTTTTAGGGTTATTTTTAGGGTTAGGGTAATTTTTAGGGTAAGAGTTATTTTTAGGGTTAGGGTTATTTTTAGGGTTTTTTTTATGGTTATTTTTAGGGTTAGGGTTAGGGTTATTTTTAGGGTTATTTTTAGGGTTAGGGTTAGGGTTATTTTTAGGGTTAGAGTTATTTTTAGGGTAAGAGTTATTTTTAGGGTTAGGGTTATTTTTAGGGTTATTTTTAGGGTTAGCCTTAGGGTTACTTTTAGGGTTATTTTTAGGGTTATTTTTAGGTTTTTTTTTAGGGTTAAGGTTAGGGTTAGGGTTTTTTTAAGGGTTAGGGTTAGGGTTACTTTTAAGGTTAGGGTTATTTTTAGGGTTAGGGTTATTTTTAGGGTTATTTTTAGAGTTATTTTTAGCGTTAGGGTTATTTTTAGGGTTAGGGTTATTTTTAGGGTTATTTTTAGGGTTATTTTTAGGGTTATTTTTAGGGTTATTTTTAGTGTTAGGGTTATTTTTAGGGTTATTTTTAGGGTTATTTTTAGGGTTAGGGTTATTTTTAGGGTTAGGGTTATTTTTAGGGTTATTTTTAGGGTTGTTTTTAGGGTTATTTTTAGAGTTATTTTTAGGGTTATTTTTAGGGTTAGGGTCATTTTTAGGGTTAGGGTTTTTTTTGGGGTTATTTTTAGAGGTTTTTTTAAGGGTTATTTTTAGGGTTAGGGGTAGGGTTTAGGGTTAGGGTTATTTTTAGGGTTAGGGTTATTTTTATGGTAAGGGTTAGGGTTATTTTTAGGGTTAGGGTTATTTTTAGGGTTGTTTTTGGGGTTAGGCTTAGGGTTACTTTTAGGGTTATTTTTAGGGTTATTTTTAGGTTTTTTTTTAGGGTTAAGGTTAGGGTTAGGGTTATTTTTAGGGTTAGGGTTGGGGTTAATTTTAGGGTTAGGGTTATTTTTAGGGTTAGGGTTATTTTTAGGGTTATTTTTAGGGTTAGGGTAATTTTTAGGGTAAGAGTTATTTTTAGGGTTAGGGTTATTTTTAGGGTTATTTTTAGGGTTAGGGTAATTTTTAGGGTAAGAGTTATTTTTAGGGTTAGGGTTATTTTTAGGGTTTTTTTTATGGTTATTTTTAGGGTTAGGGTTAGGGTTATTTTTAGGGTTAGGGTTATTTTTAGGGTTATTTTTAGGGTTAGGGTTAGGGTTATTTTTAGGGTTAGAGTTATTTTTAGGGTAAGAGTTATTTTTAGGGTTAGGGTTATTTTTAGGGTTATTTTTAGGGTTAGCCTTAGGGTTACTTTTAGGGTTATTTTTAGGGTTATTTTTAGGTTTTTTTTTAGGGTTAAGGTTAGGGTTAGGGTTTTTTTAAGGGTTAGGGTTAGGGTTACTTTTAAGGTTAGGGTTATTTTTAGGGTTAGGGTTATTTTTAGGGTTATTTTTAGAGTTATTTTTAGCGTTAGGGTTATTTTTAGGGTTAGGGTTATTTTTAGGGTTATTTTTAGGGTTATTTTTAGGGTTATTTTTAGGGTTATTTTTAGTGTTAGGGTTATTTTTAGGGTTATTTTTAGGGTTATTTTTAGGGTTAGGGTTATTTTTAGGGTTAGGGTTATTTTTAGGGTTATTTTTAGGGTTGTTTTTAGGGTTATTTTTAGAGTTATTTTTAGGGTTATTTTTAGGGTTAGGGTCATTTTTAGGGTTAGGGTTTTTTTTGGGGTTATTTTTAGAGGTTTTTTTAAGGGTTATTTTTAGGGTTAGGGGTAGGGTTTAGGGTTAGGGTTATTTTTAGGGTTAGGGTTATTTTTATGGTAAGGGTTAGGGTTATTTTTAGGGTTAGGGTTATTTTTAGGGTTGTTTTTGGGGTTAGGCTTAGGGTTACTTTTAGGGTTATTTTTAGGGTTATTTTTAGGTTTTTTTTTAGGGTTAAGGTTAGGGTTAGGGTTATTTTTAGGGTTAGGGTTGGGGTTAATTTTAGGGTTAGGGTTATTTTTAGGGTTAGGGTTATTTTTAGGGTTATTTTTAGGGTTAGGGTAATTTTTAGGGTAAGAGTTATTTTTAGGGTTAGGGTTATTTTTAGGGTTATTTTTAGGGTTAGGGTAATTTTTAGGGTAAGAGTTATTTTTAGGGTTAGGGTTATTTTTAGGGTTTTTTTTATGGTTATTTTTAGGGTTAGGGTTAGGGTTATTTTTAGGGTTAGGGTTATTTTTAGGGTTATTTTTAGGGTTAGGGTTAGGGTTATTTTTAGGGTTAGAGTTATTTTTAGGGTAAGAGTTATTTTTAGGGTTAGGGTTATTTTTAGGGTTATTTTTAGGGTTAGCCTTAGGGTTACTTTTAGGGTTATTTTTAGGGTTATTTTTAGGTTTTTTTTTAGGGTTAAGGTTAGGGTTAGGGTTTTTTTAAGGGTTAGGGTTAGGGTTACTTTTAAGGTTAGGGTTATTTTTAGGGTTAGGGTTATTTTTAGGGTTATTTTTAGAGTTATTTTTAGCGTTAGGGTTATTTTTAGGGTTAGGGTTATTTTTAGGGTTATTTTTAGGGTTATTTTTAGGGTTATTTTTAGGGTTATTTTTAGTGTTAGGGTTATTTTTAGGGTTATTTTTAGGGTTATTTTTAGGGTTAGGGTTATTTTTAGGGTTAGGGTTATTTTTAGGGTTATTTTTAGGGTTGTTTTTAGGGTTATTTTTAGAGTTATTTTTAGGGTTATTTTTAGGGTTAGGGTCATTTTTAGGGTTAGGGTTTTTTTTGGGGTTATTTTTAGAGGTTTTTTTAAGGGTTATTTTTAGGGTTAGGGGTAGGGTTTAGGGTTAGGGTTATTTTTAGGGTTAGGGTTATTTTTATGGTAAGGGTTAGGGTTATTTTTAGGGTTAGGGTTATTTTTAGGGTTGTTTTTGGGGTTAGGCTTAGGGTTACTTTTAGGGTTATTTTTAGGGTTATTTTTAGGTTTTTTTTTAGGGTTAAGGTTAGGGTTAGGGTTATTTTTAGGGTTAGGGTTGGGGTTAATTTTAGGGTTAGGGTTATTTTTAGGGTTAGGGTTATTTTTAGGGTTATTTTTAGGGTTAGGGTAATTTTTAGGGTAAGAGTTATTTTTAGGGTTAGGGTTATTTTTAGGGTTATTTTTAGGGTTAGGGTAATTTTTAGGGTAAGAGTTATTTTTAGGGTTAGGGTTATTTTTAGGGTTTTTTTTATGGTTATTTTTAGGGTTAGGGTTAGGGTTATTTTTAGGGTTAGGGTTATTTTTAGGGTTATTTTTAGGGTTAGGGTTAGGGTTATTTTTAGGGTTAGAGTTATTTTTAGGGTAAGAGTTATTTTTAGGGTTAGGGTTATTTTTAGGGTTATTTTTAGGGTTAGCCTTAGGGTTACTTTTAGGGTTATTTTTAGGGTTATTTTTAGGTTTTTTTTTAGGGTTAAGGTTAGGGTTAGGGTTTTTTTAAGGGTTAGGGTTAGGGTTACTTTTAAGGTTAGGGTTATTTTTAGGGTTAGGGTTATTTTTAGGGTTATTTTTAGAGTTATTTTTAGCGTTAGGGTTATTTTTAGGGTTAGGGTTATTTTTAGGGTTATTTTTAGGGTTATTTTTAGGGTTATTTTTAGGGTTATTTTTAGTGTTAGGGTTATTTTTAGGGTTATTTTTAGGGTTATTTTTAGGGTTAGGGTTATTTTTAGGGTTAGGGTTATTTTTAGGGTTATTTTTAGGGTTGTTTTTAGGGTTATTTTTAGAGTTATTTTTAGGGTTATTTTTAGGGTTAGGGTCATTTTTAGGGTTAGGGTTTTTTTTGGGGTTATTTTTAGAGGTTTTTTTAAGGGTTATTTTTAGGGTTAGGGGTAGGGTTTAGGGTTAGGGTTATTTTTAGGGTTAGGGTTATTTTTATGGTAAGGGTTAGGGTTATTTTTAGGGTTAGGGTTATTTTTAGGGTTGTTTTTGGGGTTAGGCTTAGGGTTACTTTTAGGGTTATTTTTAGGGTTATTTTTAGGTTTTTTTTTAGGGTTAAGGTTAGGGTTAGGGTTATTTTTAGGGTTAGGGTTGGGGTTAATTTTAGGGTTAGGGTTATTTTTAGGGTTAGGGTTATTTTTAGGGTTATTTTTAGGGTTAGGGTAATTTTTAGGGTAAGAGTTATTTTTAGGGTTAGGGTTATTTTTAGGGTTTTTTTTATGGTTATTTTTAGGGTTAGGGTTAGGGTTATTTTTAGGGTTAGGGTTATTTTTAGGGTTATTTTTAGGGTTAGGGTTAGGGTTATTTTTAGGGTTAGAGTTATTTTTAGGGTAAGAGTTATTTTTAGGGTTAGGGTTATTTTTAGGGTTATTTTTAGGGTTAGCCTTAGGGTTACTTTTAGGGTTATTTTTAGGGTTATTTTTAGGTTTTTTTTTAGGGTTAAGGTTAGGGTTAGGGTTTTTTTAAGGGTTAGGGTTAGGGTTACTTTTAAGGTTAGGGTTATTTTTAGGGTTAGGGTTATTTTTAGGGTTATTTTTAGAGTTATTTTTAGCGTTAGGGTTATTTTTAGGGTTAGGGTTATTTTTAGGGTTATTTTTAGGGTTATTTTTAGGGTTATTTTTAGGGTTATTTTTAGTGTTAGGGTTATTTTTAGGGTTATTTTTAGGGTTATTTTTAGGGTTAGGGTTATTTTTAGGGTAAGGGTTATTTTTAGGGTTATTTTTAGGGTTGTTTTTAGGGTTATTTTTAGAGTTATTTTTAGGGTTATTTTTAGGGTTAGGGTCATTTTTAGGGTTAGGGTTTTTTTTGGGGTTATTTTTAGAGGTTTTTTTAAGGGTTATTTTTAGGGTTAGGGGTAGGGTTTAGGGTTAGGGTTATTTTTAGGGTTAGGGTTATTTTTATGGTAAGGGTTAGGGTTATTTTTAGGGTTAGGGTTATTTTTAGGGTTGTTTTTGGGGTTAGGCTTAGGGTTACTTTTAGGGTTATTTTTAGGGTTATTTTTAGGTTTTTTTTTAGGGTTAAGGTTAGGGTTAGGGTTATTTTTAGGGTTAGGGTTGGGGTTAATTTTAGGGTTAGGGTTATTTTTAGGGTTAGGGTTATTTTTAGGGTTATTTTTAGGGTTAGGGTAATTTTTAGGGTAAGAGTTATTTTTAGGGTTAGGGTTATTTTTAGGGTTATTTTTAGGGTTAGGGTAATTTTTAGGGTAAGAGTTATTTTTAGGGTTAGGGTTATTTTTAGGGTTTTTTTTATGGTTATTTTTAGGGTTAGGGTTAGGGTTATTTTTAGGGTTATTTTTAGGGTTAGGGTTAGGGTTATTTTTAGGGTTAGAGTTATTTTTAGGGTAAGAGTTATTTTTAGGGTTAGGGTTATTTTTAGGGTTATTTTTAGGGTTAGCCTTAGGGTTACTTTTAGGGTTATTTTTAGGGTTATTTTTAGGTTTTTTTTTAGGGTTAAGGTTAGGGTTAGGGTTTTTTTAAGGGTTAGGGTTAGGGTTACTTTTAAGGTTAGGGTTATTTTTAGGGTTAGGGTTATTTTTAGGGTTATTTTTAGAGTTATTTTTAGCGTTAGGGTTATTTTTAGGGTTAGGGTTATTTTTAGGGTTATTTTTAGGGTTATTTTTAGGGTTATTTTTAGGGTTATTTTTAGTGTTAGGGTTATTTTTAGGGTTATTTTTAGGGTTATTTTTAGGGTTAGGGTTATTTTTAGGGTTAGGGTTATTTTTAGGGTTATTTTTAGGGTTGTTTTTAGGGTTATTTTTAGAGTTATTTTTAGGGTTATTTTTAGGGTTAGGGTCATTTTTAGGGTTAGGGTTTTTTTTGGGGTTATTTTTAGAGGTTTTTTTAAGGGTTATTTTTAGGGTTAGGGGTAGGGTTTAGGGTTAGGGTTATTTTTAGGGTTAGGGTTATTTTTATGGTAAGGGTTAGGGTTATTTTTAGGGTTAGGGTTATTTTTAGGGTTGTTTTTGGGGTTAGGCTTAGGGTTACTTTTAGGGTTATTTTTAGGGTTATTTTTAGGTTTTTTTTTAGGGTTAAGGTTAGGGTTAGGGTTATTTTTAGGGTTAGGGTTGGGGTTAATTTTAGGGTTAGGGTTATTTTTAGGGTTAGGGTTATTTTTAGGGTTATTTTTAGGGTTAGGGTAATTTTTAGGGTAAGAGTTATTTTTAGGGTTAGGGTTATTTTTAGGGTTATTTTTAGGGTTAGGGTAATTTTTAGGGTAAGAGTTATTTTTAGGGTTAGGGTTATTTTTAGGGTTTTTTTTATGGTTATTTTTAGGGTTAGGGTTAGGGTTATTTTTAGGGTTAGGGTTATTTTTAGGGTTATTTTTAGGGTTAGGGTTAGGGTTATTTTTAGGGTTAGAGTTATTTTTAGGGTAAGAGTTATTTTTAGGGTTAGGGTTATTTTTAGGGTTATTTTTAGGGTTAGCCTTAGGGTTACTTTTAGGGTTATTTTTAGGGTTATTTTTAGGTTTTTTTTTTAGGGTTAAGGTTAGGGTTAGGGTTTTTTTAAGGGTTAGGGTTAGGGTTACTTTTAAGGTTAGGGTTATTTTTAGGGTTAGGGTTATTTTTAGGGTTATTTTTAGAGTTATTTTTAGCGTTAGGGTTATTTTTAGGGTTAGGGTTATTTTTAGGGTTATTTTTAGGGTTATTTTTAGGGTTATTTTTAGGGTTATTTTTAGTGTTAGGGTTATTTTTAGGGTTATTTTTAGGGTTATTTTTAGGGTTAGGGTTATTTTTAGGGTTAGGGTTATTTTTAGGGTTATTTTTAGGGTTGTTTTTAGGGTTATTTTTAGAGTTATTTTTAGGGTTATTTTTAGGGTTAGGGTCATTTTTAGGGTTAGGGTTTTTTTTGGGGTTATTTTTAGAGGTTTTTTTAAGGGTTATTTTTAGGGTTAGGGGTAGGGTTTAGGGTTAGGGTTATTTTTAGGGTTAGGGTTATTTTTATGGTAAGGGTTAGGGTTATTTTTAGGGTTAGGGTTATTTTTAGGGTTGTTTTTGGGGTTAGGCTTAGGGTTACTTTTAGGGTTATTTTTAGGGTTATTTTTAGGTTTTTTTTTTAGGGTTAAGGTTAGGGTTAGGGTTATTTTTAGGGTTAGGGTTGGGGTTAATTTTAGGGTTAGGGTTATTTTTAGGGTTAGGGTTATTTTTAGGGTTATTTTTAGGGTTAGGGTAATTTTTAGGGTAAGAGTTATTTTTAGGGTTAGGGTTATTTTTAGGGTTATTTTTAGGGTTAGGGTAATTTTTAGGGTAAGAGTTATTTTTAGGGTTAGGGTTATTTTTAGGGTTTTTTTTATGGTTATTTTTAGGGTTAGGGTTAGGGTTATTTTTAGGGTTAGGGTTATTTTTAGGGTTATTTTTAGGGTTAGGGTTAGGGTTATTTTTAGGGTTAGAGTTATTTTTAGGGTAAGAGTTATTTTTAGGGTTAGGGTTATTTTTAGGGTTATTTTTAGGGTTAGCCTTAGGGTTACTTTTAGGGTTATTTTTAGGTTATTTTTAGGTTTTTTTTTAGGGTTAAGGTTAGGGTTAGGGTTTTTTTAAGGGTTAGGGTTAGGGTTACTTTTAAGGTTAGGGTTATTTTTAGGGTTAGGGTAATTTTTAGGGTAAGAGTTATTTTTAGGGTTAGGGTTATTTTTAGGGTTATTTTTAGGGTTAGGGTAATTTTTAGGGTAAGAGTTATTTTTAGGGTTAGGGTTATTTTTAGGGTTTTTTTTATGGTTATTTTTAGGGTTAGGGTTAGGGTTATTTTTAGGGTTATTTTTAGGGTTAGGGTTAGGGTTATTTTTAGGGTTAGAGTTATTTTTAGGGTAAGAGTTATTTTTAGGGTTAGGGTTATTTTTAGGGTTATTTTTAGGGTTAGCCTTAGGGTTACTTTTAGGGTTATTTTTAGGGTTATTTTTAGGTTTTTTTTTAGGGTTAAGGTTAGGGTTAGGGTTTTTTTAAGGGTTAGGGTTAGGGTTACTTTTAAGGTTAGGGTTATTTTTAGGGTTAGGGTTATTTTTAGGGTTATTTTTAGAGTTATTTTTAGCGTTAGGGTTATTTTTAGGGTTAGGGTTATTTTTAGGGTTATTTTTAGGGTTATTTTTAGGGTTATTTTTAGGGTTATTTTTAGTGTTAGGGTTATTTTTAGGTTATTTTAGGGTTATTTTTAGGGTTAGGGTTATTTTTAGGGTTAGGGTTATTTTTAGGGTTATTTTTAGGGTTGTTTTTAGGGTTATTTTTAGAGTTATTTTTAGGGTTTATTTTTAGGGTTAGGGTCATTTTTAGGGTTAGGGTTTTTTTTTGGGGTTATTTTTAGAGGTTTTTTTAAGGGTTATTTTTAGGGTTAGGGGTAGGGTTTAGGGTTAGGGTTATTTTTAGGGTTAGGGTTATTTTTATGGTAAGGGTTAGGGTTATTTTTAGGGTTAGGGTTATTTTTAGGGTTGTTTTTGGGGTTAGGCTTAGGGTTACTTTTAGGGTTATTTTTAGGGTTATTTTTAGGTTTTTTTTTAGGGTTAAGGTTAGGGTTAGGGTTATTTTTAGGGTTAGGGTTGGGGTTAATTTTAGGGTTAGGGTTATTTTTAGGGTTAGGGTTATTTTTAGGGTTATTTTTAGGGTTAGGGTAATTTTTAGGGTAAGAGTTATTTTTAGGGTTAGGGTTATTTTTAGGGTTATTTTTAGGGTTAGGGTAATTTTTAGGGTAAGAGTTATTTTTAGGGTTAGGGTTATTTTTAGGGTTTTTTTTATGGTTATTTTTAGGGTTAGGGTTAGGGTTATTTTTAGGGTTAGGGTTATTTTTAGGGTTATTTTTAGGGTTAGGGTTAGGGTTATTTTTAGGGTTAGAGTTATTTTTAGGGTAAGAGTTATTTTTAGGGTTAGGGTTATTTTTAGGGTTATTTTTAGGGTTAGCCTTAGGGTTACTTTTAGGGTTATTTTTAGGGTTATTTTTAGGTTTTTTTTTAGGGTTAAGGTTAGGGTTAGGGTTTTTTTAAGGGTTAGGGTTAGGGTTACTTTTAAGGTTAGGGTTATTTTTAGGGTTAGGGTTATTTTTAGGGTTATTTTTAGAGTTATTTTTAGCGTTAGGGTTATTTTTAGGGTTAGGGTTATTTTTAGGGTTATTTTTAGGGTTATTTTTAGGGTTATTTTTAGGGTTATTTTTAGTGTTAGGGTTATTTTTAGGGTTATTTTTAGGGTTATTTTTAGGGTTAGGGTTATTTTTAGGGTTAGGGTTATTTTTAGGGTTATTTTTAGGGTTGTTTTTAGGGTTATTTTTAGAGTTATTTTTAGGGTTATTTTTAGGGTTAGGGTCATTTTTAGGGTTAGGGTTTTTTTTGGGGTTATTTTTAGAGGTTTTTTTAAGGGTTATTTTTAGGGTTAGGGGTAGGGTTTAGGGTTAGGGTTATTTTTAGGGTTAGGGTTATTTTTATGGTAAGGGTTAGGGTTATTTTTAGGGTTAGGGTTATTTTTAGGGTTGTTTTTGGGGTTAGGCTTAGGGTTACTTTTAGGGTTATTTTTAGGGTTATTTTTAGGTTTTTTTTTAGGGTTAAGGTTAGGGTTAGGGTTATTTTTAGGGTTAGGGTTGGGGTTAATTTTAGGGTTAGGGTTATTTTTAGGGTTAGGGTTATTTTTAGGGTTATTTTTAGGGTTAGGGTAATTTTTAGGGTAAGAGTTATTTTTAGGGTTAGGGTTATTTTTAGGGTTATTTTTAGGGTTAGGGTAATTTTTAGGGTAAGAGTTATTTTTAGGGTTAGGGTTATTTTTAGGGTTTTTTTTATGGTTATTTTTAGGGTTAGGGTTAGGGTTATTTTTAGGGTTAGGGTTATTTTTAGGGTTATTTTTAGGGTTAGGGTTAGGGTTATTTTTAGGGTTAGAGTTATTTTTAGGGTAAGAGTTATTTTTAGGGTTAGGGTTATTTTTAGGGTTATTTTTAGGGTTAGCCTTAGGGTTACTTTTAGGGTTATTTTTAGGGTTATTTTAGGTTTTTTTTAGGGTTAAGGTTAGGGTTAGGGTTTTTTTAAGGGTTAGGGTTAGGGTTACTTTTAAGGTTAGGGTTATTTTTAGGGTTAGGGTTATTTTTAGGGTTATTTTTAGAGTTATTTTTAGCGTTAGGGTTATTTTTAGGGTTAGGGTTATTTTTAGGGTTATTTTTAGGGTTATTTTTAGGGTTATTTTTAGGGTTATTTTTAGTGTTAGGGTTATTTTTAGGGTTATTTTTAGGGTTATTTTTAGGGTTAGGGTTATTTTTAGGGTTAGGGTTATTTTTAGGGTTATTTTTAGGGTTGTTTTTAGGGTTATTTTTAGAGTTATTTTTAGGGTTATTTTTAGGGTTAGGGTCATTTTTAGGGTTAGGGTTTTTTTTGGGGTTATTTTTAGAGGTTTTTTTAAGGGTTATTTTTAGGGTTAGGGGTAGGGTTTAGGGTTAGGGTTATTTTTAGGGTTAGGGTTATTTTTATGGTAAGGGTTAGGGTTATTTTTAGGGTTAGGGTTATTTTTAGGGTTGTTTTTGGGGTTAGGCTTAGGGTTACTTTTAGGGTTATTTTTAGGGTTATTTTTAGGTTTTTTTTTAGGGTTAAGGTTAGGGTTAGGGTTATTTTTAGGGTTAGGGTTGGGGTTAATTTTAGGGTTAGGGTTATTTTTAGGGTTAGGGTTATTTTTAGGGTTATTTTTAGGGTTAGGGTAATTTTTAGGGTAAGAGTTATTTTTAGGGTTAGGGTTATTTTTAGGGTTTTTTTTATGGTTATTTTTAGGGTTAGGGTTAGGGTTATTTTTAGGGTTAGGGTTATTTTTAGGGTTATTTTTAGGGTTAGGGTTAGGGTTATTTTTAGGGTTAGAGTTATTTTTAGGGTAAGAGTTATTTTTAGGGTTAGGGTTATTTTTAGGGTTATTTTTAGGGTTAGCCTTAGGGTTACTTTTAGGGTTATTTTTAGGGTTATTTTTAGGTTTTTTTTTAGGGTTAAGGTTAGGGTTAGGGTTTTTTTAAGGGTTAGGGTTAGGGTTACTTTTAAGGTTAGGGTTATTTTTAGGGTTAGGGTTATTTTTAGGGTTATTTTTAGAGTTATTTTTAGCGTTAGGGTTATTTTTAGGGTTAGGGTTATTTTTAGGGTTATTTTTAGGGTTATTTTTAGGGTTATTTTTAGGGTTATTTTTAGTGTTAGGGTTATTTTTAGGGTTATTTTTAGGGTTATTTTTAGGGTTAGGGTTATTTTTAGGGTAAGGGTTATTTTTAGGGTTATTTTTAGGGTTGTTTTTAGGGTTATTTTTAGAGTTATTTTTAGGGTTATTTTTAGGGTTAGGGTCATTTTTAGGGTTAGGGTTTTTTTTGGGGTTATTTTTAGAGGTTTTTTTAAGGGTTATTTTTAGGGTTAGGGGTAGGGTTTAGGGTTAGGGTTATTTTTAGGGTTAGGGTTATTTTTATGGTAAGGGTTAGGGTTATTTTTAGGGTTAGGGTTATTTTTAGGGTTGTTTTTGGGGTTAGGCTTAGGGTTACTTTTAGGGTTATTTTTAGGGTTATTTTTAGGTTTTTTTTTAGGGTTAAGGTTAGGGTTAGGGTTATTTTTAGGGTTAGGGTTGGGGTTAATTTTAGGGTTAGGGTTATTTTTAGGGTTAGGGTTATTTTTAGGGTTATTTTTAGGGTTAGGGTAATTTTTAGGGTAAGAGTTATTTTTAGGGTTAGGGTTATTTTTAGGGTTATTTTTAGGGTTAGGGTAATTTTTAGGGTAAGAGTTATTTTTAGGGTTAGGGTTATTTTTAGGTTTTTTTTTATGGTTATTTTTAGGGTTAGGGTTAGGGTTATTTTTAGGGTTATTTTTAGGGTTAGGGTTAGGGTTATTTTTAGGGTTAGAGTTATTTTTAGGGTAAGAGTTATTTTTAGGGTTAGGGTTATTTTTAGGGTTATTTTTAGGGTTAGCCTTAGGGTTACTTTTAGGGTTATTTTTAGGGTTATTTTTAGGTTTTTTTTTAGGGTTAAGGTTAGGGTTAGGGTTTTTTTAAGGGTTAGGGTTAGGGTTACTTTTAAGGTTAGGGTTATTTTTAGGGTTAGGGTTATTTTTAGGGTTATTTTTAGAGTTATTTTTAGCGTTAGGGTTATTTTTAGGGTTAGGGTTATTTTTAGGGTTATTTTTAGGGTTATTTTTAGGGTTATTTTTAGGGTTATTTTTAGTGTTAGGGTTATTTTTAGGGTTATTTTTAGGGTTATTTTTAGGGTTAGGGTTATTTTTAGGGTTAGGGTTATTTTTAGGGTTATTTTTAGGGTTGTTTTTAGGGTTATTTTTAGAGTTATTTTTAGGGTTATTTTTAGGGTTAGGGTCATTTTTAGGGTTAGGGTCATTTTTAGGGTTAGGGTCATTTTTAGGGTTAGGGTTAGGGTTAGGGTTAGGGTTAGGGTTAGGGTTAGGGTTAGGGTTAGGGTTAGGGTTAGGGTTAGGGTTAGGGTTAGGGTTAGGGTTTAGGGTTAGGGTTTAGGGTTAGGGTTAGGGTTAGGGTTAGGGTTAGGGTTAGGGTTAGGGTTAGGGTTAGGGTTAGGGTTAGGGTTAGGGTTAGGGTTAGGGTTAGGGTTAGGGTTAGGGTTAGGGTTAGGGTTAGGGTTAGGGTTAGGGTTAGGGTTAGGGTTAGGGTTATTTTTAGGGTTAGGGTTATTTTTAGGGTAAGGGTTAGGGTTATTTTTAGGGTTAGGGTTATTTTTAGGGTTGTTTTTGGGGTTAGGCTTAGGGTTACTTTTAGGGTTATTTTTAGGGTTATTTTTAGGTTTTTTTTTAGGGTTAAGGTTAGGGTTAGGGTTATTTTTAGGGTTAGGGTTGGGGTTAATTTTAGGGTTAGGGTTATTTTTAGGGTTAGGGTTATTTTTAGGGTTATTTTTAGGGTTAGGGTAATTTTTAGGGTAAGAGTTATTTTTAGGGTTAGGGTTATTTTTAGGGTTATTTTTAGGGTTAGGGTAATTTTTAGGGTAAGAGTTATTTTTAGGGTTAGGGTTATTTTTAGGTTTTTTTTTATGGTTATTTTTAGGGTTAGGGTTAGGGTTATTTTTAGGGTTATTTTTAGGGTTAGGGTTAGGGTTATTTTTAGGGTTAGAGTTATTTTTAGGGTAAGAGTTATTTTTAGGGTTAGGGTTATTTTTAGGGTTATTTTTAGGGTTAGCCTTAGGGTTACTTTTAGGGTTATTTTTAGGGTTATTTTTAGGTTTTTTTTTAGGGTTAAGGTTAGGGTTAGGGTTTTTTTAAGGGTTAGGGTTAGGGTTACTTTTAAGGTTAGGGTTATTTTTAGGGTTAGGGTTATTTTTAGGGTTATTTTTAGAGTTATTTTTAGCGTTAGGGTTATTTTTAGGGTTAGGGTTATTTTTAGGGTTATTTTTAGGGTTATTTTTAGGGTTATTTTTAGGGTTATTTTTAGTGTTAGGGTTATTTTTAGGGTTATTTTTAGGGTTATTTTTAGGGTTAGGGTTATTTTTAGGGTTAGGGTTATTTTTAGGGTTATTTTTAGGGTTGTTTTTAGGGTTATTTTTAGAGTTATTTTTAGGGTTATTTTTAGGGTTAGGGTCATTTTTAGGGTTAGGGTCATTTTTAGGGTTAGGGTCATTTTTAGGGTTAGGGTTAGGGTTAGGGTTAGGGTTAGGGTTAGGGTTAGGGTTAGGGTTAGGGTTAGGGTTAGGGTTAGGGTTAGGGTTAGGGTTAGGGTTAGGGTTAGGGTTAGGGTTAGGGTTAGGGTTAGGGTTAGGGTTAGGGTTAGGGTTAGTTAGGGTTAGGGTTAGGGTTAGGGTTAGGGTTAGGGTTAGGGTTAGGGTTAGGGTTAGGGTTAGGGTTAGGGTTAGGGTTAGGGTTAGGGTTAGGGTTAGGGTTAGGGTTAGGGTTAGGGTTAGGGTTAGGGTTAGGGTTAGGGTTAGGGTTAGGGTTAGGGTTAGGGTTAGGGTTAGGGTTAGGGTTAGGGTTAGGGTTAGGGTGCATTAGGGTTAGGGTTAGGGTTAGGGTTAGGGTTAGGGTTAGGGTTAGGGTTAGGGTTAGGGTTAGGGTTAGGGTTAGGGTTAGGGTTAGGGTTAGGGTTAGGGTTAGGGTTAGGGTTAGGGTTAGGGTTAGGGTTAGGGTTAGGGTTAGGGTTAGGGTTAGGGTTAGGGTTAGGGTTAGGGTTAGGGTTAGGGTTAGGGTTAGGGTTAGGGTTAGGGTTAGGGTTAGGGTTAGGGTTAGGGTTAGGGTTAGGGTTAGGGTTAGGGTTAGGGTTAGGGTTAGGGTTAGGGTTAGGGTTAGGGTTAGGGTTAGGGTTAGGGTTAGGGTTAGGGTTAGGGTTAGGGTTAGGGTTAGGGTTAGGGTTAGGGTTAGGGTTAGGGTTAGGGTTAGGGTTAGGGTTAGGGTTAGGGTTAGGGTTAGGGTTAGGGTTAGGGTTAGGGTTAGGGTTAGGGTTAGGGTTAGGGTTAGGGTTAGGGTTAGGGTTAGGGTTAGGGTTAGGGTTAGGGTTAGGGTTAGGGTTAGGGTTAGGGTTAGGGTTAGGGTTAGGGTTAGGGTTAGGGTTAGGGTTAGGGTTAGGGTTAGGGTTAGGGTTAGGGTTAGGGTTAGGGTTAGGGTTAGGGTTAGGGTTAGGGTTAGGGTTAGGGTTAGGGTTAGGGTTAGGGTTAGGGTTAGGGTTAGGGTTAGGGTTAGGGTTAGGGTTAGGGTTAGGGTTAGGGTTAGGGTTAGGGTTAGGGTTAGGGTTAGGGTTAGGGTTAGGGTTAGGGTTAGGGTTAGGGTTAGGGTTAGGGTTAGGGTTAGGGTTAGGGTTAGGGTTAGGGTTAGGGTTAGGGTTAGGGTTAGGGTTAGGGTTAGGGTTAGGGTTAGGGTTAGGGTTAGGGTTAGGGTTAGGGTTAGGGTTAGGGTTAGGGTTAGGGTTAGGGTTAGGGTTAGGGTTAGGGTTAGGGTTAGGGTTAGGGTTAGGGTTAGGGTTAGGGTTAGGGTTAGGGTTAGGGTTAGGGTTAGGGTTAGGGTTAGGGTTAGGGTTAGGGTTAGGGTTAGGGTTAGGGTTAGGGTTAGGGTTAGGGTTAGGGTTAGGGTTAGGGTTAGGGTTAGGGTTAGGGTTAGGGTTAGGGTTAGGGTTAGGGTTAGGGTTAGGGTTAGGGTTAGGGTTAGGGTTAGGGTTAGGGTTAGGGTTAGGGTTAGGGTTAGGGTTAGGGTTAGGGTTAGGGTTAGGGTTAGGGTTAGGGTTAGGGTTAGGGTTAGGGTTAGGGTTAGGGTTAGGGTTAGGGTTAGGGTTAGGGTTAGGGTTAGGGTTAGGGTTAGGGTTAGGGTTAGGGTTAGGGTTAGGGTTAGGGTTAGGGTTAGGGTTAGGGTTAGGGTTAGGGTTAGGGTTAGGGTTAGGGTTAGGGTTAGGGTTAGGGTTAGGGTTAGGGTTAGGGTTAGGGTTAGGGTTAGGGTTAGGGTTAGGGTTAGGGTTAGGGTTAGGGTTAGGGTTAGGGTTAGGGTTAGGGTTAGGGTTAGGGTTAGGGTTAGGGTTAGGGTTAGGGTTAGGGTTAGGGTTAGGGTTAGGGTTAGGGTTAGGGTTAGGGTTAGGGTTAGGGTTAGGGTTAGGGTTAGGGTTAGGGTTAGGGTTAGGGTTAGGGTTAGGGTTAGGGTTAGGGTTAGGGTTAGGGTTAGGGTTAGGGTTAGGGTTAGGGTTAGGGTTAGGGTTAGGGTTAGGGTTAGGGTTAGGGTTAGGGTTAGGGTTAGGGTTAGGGTTAGGGTTAGGGTTAGGGTTAGGGTTAGGGTTAGGGTTAGGGTTAGGGTTAGGGTTAGGGTTAGGGTTAGGGTTAGGGTTAGGGTTAGGGTTAGGGTTAGGGTTAGGGTTAGGGTTAGGGTTAGGGTTAGGGTTAGGGTTAGGGTTAGGGTTAGGGTTAGGGTTAGGGTTAGGGTTAGGGTTAGGGTTAGGGTTAGGGTTAGGGTTAGGGTTAGGGTTAGGGTTAGGGTTAGGGTTAGGGTTAGGGTTAGGGTTAGGGTTAGGGTTAGGGTTAGGGTTAGGGTTAGGGTTAGGGTTAGGGTTAGGGTTAGGGTTAGGGTTAGGGTTAGGGTTAGGGTTAGGGTTAGGGTTAGGGTTAGGGTTAGGGTTAGGGTTAGGGTTAGGGTTAGGGTTAGGGTTAGGGTTAGGGTTAGGGTTAGGGTTAGGGTTAGGGTTAGGGTTAGGGTTAGGGTTAGGGTTAGGGTTAGGGTTAGGGTTAGGGTTAGGGTTAGGGTTAGGGTTAGGGTTAGGGTTAGGGTTAGGGTTAGGGTTAGGGTTAGGGTTAGGGTTAGGGTTAGGGTTAGGGTTAGGGTTAGGGTTAGGGTTAGGGTTAGGGTTAGGGTTAGGGTTAGGGTTAGGGTTAGGGTTAGGGTTAGGGTTAGGGTTAGGGTTAGGGTTAGGGTTAGGGTTAGGGTTAGGGTTAGGGTTAGGGTTAGGGTTAGGGTTAGGGTTAGGGTTAGGGTTAGGGTTAGGGTTAGGGTTAGGGTTAGGGTTAGGGTTAGGGTTAGGGTTAGGGTTAGGGTTAGGGTTAGGGTTAGGGTTAGGGTTAGGGTTAGGGTTAGGGTTAGGGTTAGGGTTAGGGTTAGGGTTAGGGTTAGGGTTAGGGTTAGGGTTAGGGTTAGGGTTAGGGTTAGGGTTAGGGTTAGGGTTAGGGTTAGGGTTAGGGTTAGGGTTAGGGTTAGGGTTAGGGTTAGGGTTAGGGTTAGGGTTAGGGTTAGGGTTAGGGTTAGGGTTAGGGTTAGGGTTAGGGTTAGGGTTAGGGTTAGGGTTAGGGTTAGGGTTAGGGTTAGGGTTAGGGTTAGGGTTAGGGTTAGGGTTAGGGTTAGGGTTAGGGTTAGGGTTAGGGTTAGGGTTAGGGTTAGGGTTAGGGTTAGGGTTAGGGTTAGGGTTAGGGTTAGGGTTAGGGTTAGGGTTAGGGTTAGGGTTAGGGTTAGGGTTAGGGTTAGGGTTAGGGTTAGGGTTAGGGTTAGGGTTAGGGTTAGGGTTAGGGTTAGGGTTAGGGTTAGGGTTAGGGTTAGGGTTAGGGTTAGGGTTAGGGTTAGGGTTAGGGTTAGGGTTAGGGTTAGGGTTAGGGTTAGGGTTAGGGTTAGGGTTAGGGTTAGGGTTAGGGTTAGGGTTAGGGTTAGGGTTAGGGTTAGGGTTAGGGTTAGGGTTAGGGTTAGGGTTAGGGTTAGGGTTAGGGTTAGGGTTAGGGTTAGGGTTAGGGTTAGGGTTAGGGTTAGGGTTAGGGTTAGGGTTAGGGTTAGGGTTAGGGTTAGGGTTAGGGTTAGGGTTAGGGTTAGGGTTAGGGTTAGGGTTAGGGTTAGGGTTAGGGTTAGGGTTAGGGTTAGGGTTAGGGTTAGGGTTAGGGTTAGGGTTAGGGTTAGGGTTAGGGTTAGGGTTAGGGTTAGGGTTAGGGTTAGGGTTAGGGTTAGGGTTAGGGTTAGGGTTAGGGTTAGGGTTAGGGTTAGGGTTAGGGTTAGGGTTAGGGTTAGGGTTAGGGTTAGGGTTAGGGTTAGGGTTAGGGTTAGGGTTAGGGTTAGGGTTAGGGTTAGGGTTAGGGTTAGGGTTAGGGTTAGGGTTAGGGTTAGGGTTAGGGTTAGGGTTAGGGTTAGGGTTAGGGTTAGGGTTAGGGTTAGGGTTAGGGTTAGGGTTAGGGTTAGGGTTAGGGTTAGGGTTAGGGTTAGGGTTAGGGTTAGGGTTAGGGTTAGGGTTAGGGTTAGGGTTAGGGTTAGGGTTAGGGTTAGGGTTAGGGTTAGGGTTAGGGTTAGGGTTAGGGTTAGGGTTAGGGTTAGGGTTAGGGTTAGGGTTAGGGTTAGGGTTAGGGTTAGGGTTAGGGTTAGGGTTAGGGTTAGGGTTAGGGTTAGGGTTAGGGTTAGGGTTAGGGTTAGGGTTAGGGTTAGGGTTAGGGTTAGGGTTAGGGTTAGGGTTAGGGTTAGGGTTAGGGTTAGGGTTAGGGTTAGGGTTAGGGTTAGGGTTAGGGTTAGGGTTAGGGTTAGGGTTAGGGTTAGGGTTAGGGTTAGGGTTAGGGTTAGGGTTAGGGTTAGGGTTAGGGTTAGGGTTAGGGTTAGGGTTAGGGTTAGGGTTAGGGTTAGGGTTAGGGTTAGGGTTAGGGTTAGGGTTAGGGTTAGGGTTAGGGTTAGGGTTAGGGTTAGGGTTAGGGTTAGGGTTAGGGTTAGGGTTAGGGTTAGGGTTAGGGTTAGGGTTAGGGTTAGGGTTAGGGTTAGGGTTAGGGTTAGGGTTAGGGTTAGGGTTAGGGTTAGGGTTAGGGTTAGGGTTAGGGTTAGGGTTAGGGTTAGGGTTAGGGTTAGGGTTAGGGTTAGGGTTAGGGTTAGGGTTAGGGTTAGGGTTAGGGTTAGGGTTAGGGTTAGGGTTAGGGTTAGGGTTAGGGTTAGGGTTAGGGTTAGGGTTAGGGTTAGGGTTAGGGTTAGGGTTAGGGTTAGGGTTAGGGTTAGGGTTAGGGTTAGGGTTAGGGTTAGGGTTAGGGTTAGGGTTAGGGTTAGGGTTAGGGTTAGGGTTAGGGTTAGGGTTAGGGTTAGGGTTAGGGTTAGGGTTAGGGTTAGGGTTAGGGTTAGGGTTAGGGTTAGGGTTAGGGTTAGGGTTAGGGTTAGGGTTAGGGTTAGGGTTAGGGTTAGGGTTAGGGTTAGGGTTAGGGTTAGGGTTAGGGTTAGGGTTAGGGTTAGGGTTAGGGTTAGGGTTAGGGTTAGGGTTAGGGTTAGGGTTAGGGTTAGGGTTAGGGTTAGGGTTAGGGTTAGGGTTAGGGTTAGGGTTAGGGTTAGGGTTAGGGTTAGGGTTAGGGTTAGGGTTAGGGTTAGGGTTAGGGTTAGGGTTAGGGTTAGGGTTAGGGTTAGGGTTAGGGTTAGGGTTAGGGTTAGGGTTAGGGTTAGGGTTAGGGTTAGGGTTAGGGTTAGGGTTAGGGTTAGGGTTAGGGTTAGGGTTAGGGTTAGGGTTAGGGTTAGGGTTAGGGTTAGGGTTAGGGTTAGGGTTAGGGTTAGGGTTAGGGTTAGGGTTAGGGTTAGGGTTAGGGTTAGGGTTAGGGTTAGGGTTAGGGTTAGGGTTAGGGTTAGGGTTAGGGTTAGGGTTAGGGTTAGGGTTAGGGTTAGGGTTAGGGTTAGGGTTAGGGTTAGGGTTAGGGTTAGGGTTAGGGTTAGGGTTAGGGTTAGGGTTAGGGTTAGGGTTAGGGTTAGGGTTAGGGTTAGGGTTAGGGTTAGGGTTAGGGTTAGGGTTAGGGTTAGGGTTAGGGTTAGGGTTAGGGTTAGGGTTAGGGTTAGGGTTAGGGTTAGGGTTAGGGTTAGGGTTAGGGTTAGGGTTAGGGTTAGGGTTAGGGTTAGGGTTAGGGTTAGGGTTAGGGTTAGGGTTAGGGTTAGGGTTAGGGTTAGGGTTAGGGTTAGGGTTAGGGTTAGGGTTAGGGTTAGGGTTAGGGTTAGGGTTAGGGTTAGGGTTAGGGTTAGGGTTAGGGTTAGGGTTAGGGTTAGGGTTAGGGTTAGGGTTAGGGTTAGGGTTAGGGTTAGGGTTAGGGTTAGGGTTAGGGTTAGGGTTAGGGTTAGGGTTAGGGTTAGGGTTAGGGTTAGGGTTAGGGTTAGGGTTAGGGTTAGGGTTAGGGTTAGGGTTAGGGTTAGGGTTAGGGTTAGGGTTAGGGTTAGGGTTAGGGTTAGGGTTAGGGTTAGGGTTAGGGTTAGGGTTAGGGTTAGGGTTAGGGTTAGGGTTAGGGTTAGGGTTAGGGTTAGGGTTAGGGTTAGGGTTAGGGTTAGGGTTAGGGTTAGGGTTAGGGTTAGGGTTAGGGTTAGGGTTAGGGTTAGGGTTAGGGTTAGGGTTAGGGTTAGGGTTAGGGTTAGGGTTAGGGTTAGGGTTAGGGTTAGGGTTAGGGTTAGGGTTAGGGTTAGGGTTAGGGTTAGGGTTAGGGTTAGGGTTAGGGTTAGGGTTAGGGTTAGGGTTAGGGTTAGGGTTAGGGTTAGGGTTAGGGTTAGGGTTAGGGTTAGGGTTAGGGTTAGGGTTAGGGTTAGGGTTAGGGTTAGGGTTAGGGTTAGGGTTAGGGTTAGGGTTAGGGTTAGGGTTAGGGTTAGGGTTAGGGTTAGGGTTAGGGTTAGGGTTAGGGTTAGGGTTAGGGTTAGGGTTAGGGTTAGGGTTAGGGTTAGGGTTAGGGTTAGGGTTAGGGTTAGGGTTAGGGTTAGGGTTAGGGTTAGGGTTAGGGTTAGGGTTAGGGTTAGGGTTAGGGTTAGGGTTAGGGTTAGGGTTAGGGTTAGGGTTAGGGTTAGGGTTAGGGTTAGGGTTAGGGTTAGGGTTAGGGTTAGGGTTAGGGTTAGGGTTAGGGTTAGGGTTAGGGTTAGGGTTAGGGTTAGGGTTAGGGTTAGGGTTAGGGTTAGGGTTAGGGTTAGGGTTAGGGTTAGGGTTAGGGTTAGGGTTAGGGTTAGGGTTAGGGTTAGGGTTAGGGTTAGGGTTAGGGTTAGGGTTAGGGTTAGGGTTAGGGTTAGGGTTAGGGTTAGGGTTAGGGTTAGGGTTAGGGTTAGGGTTAGGGTTAGGGTTAGGGTTAGGGTTAGGGTTAGGGTTAGGGTTAGGGTTAGGGTTAGGGTTAGGGTTAGGGTTAGGGTTAGGGTTAGGGTTAGGGTTAGGGTTAGGGTTAGGGTTAGGGTTAGGGTTAGGGTTAGGGTTAGGGTTAGGGTTAGGGTTAGGGTTAGGGTTAGGGTTAGGGTTAGGGTTAGGGTTAGGGTTAGGGTTAGGGTTAGGGTTAGGGTTAGGGTTAGGGTTAGGGTTAGGGTTAGGGTTAGGGTTAGGGTTAGGGTTAGGGTTAGGGTTAGGGTTAGGGTTAGGGTTAGGGTTAGGGTTAGGGTTAGGGTTAGGGTTAGGGTTAGGGTTAGGGTTAGGGTTAGGGTTAGGGTTAGGGTTAGGGTTAGGGTTAGGGTTAGGGTTAGGGTTAGGGTTAGGGTTAGGGTTAGGGTTAGGGTTAGGGTTAGGGTTAGGGTTAGGGTTAGGGTTAGGGTTAGGGTTAGGGTTAGGGTTAGGGTTAGGGTTAGGGTTAGGGTTAGGGTTAGGGTTAGGGTTAGGGTTAGGGTTAGGGTTAGGGTTAGGGTTAGGGTTAGGGTTAGGGTTAGGGTTAGGGTTAGGGTTAGGGTTAGGGTTAGGGTTAGGGTTAGGGTTAGGGTTAGGGTTAGGGTTAGGGTTAGGGTTAGGGTTAGGGTTAGGGTTAGGGTTAGGGTTAGGGTTAGGGTTAGGGTTAGGGTTAGGGTTAGGGTTAGGGTTAGGGTTAGGGTTAGGGTTAGGGTTAGGGTTAGGGTTAGGGTTAGGGTTAGGGTTAGGGTTAGGGTTAGGGTTAGGGTTAGGGTTAGGGTTAGGGTTAGGGTTAGGGTTAGGGTTAGGGTTAGGGTTAGGGTTAGGGTTAGGGTTAGGGTTAGGGTTAGGGTTAGGGTTAGGGTTAGGGTTAGGGTTAGGGTTAGGGTTAGGGTTAGGGTTAGGGTTAGGGTTAGGGTTAGGGTTAGGGTTAGGGTTAGGGTTAGGGTTAGGGTTAGGGTTAGGGTTAGGGTTAGGGTTAGGGTTAGGGTTAGGGTTAGGGTTAGGGTTAGGGTTAGGGTTAGGGTTAGGGTTAGGGTTAGGGTTAGGGTTAGGGTTAGGGTTAGGGTTAGGGTTAGGGTTAGGGTTAGGGTTAGGGTTAGGGTTAGGGTTAGGGTTAGGGTTAGGGTTAGGGTTAGGGTTAGGGTTAGGGTTAGGGTTAGGGTTAGGGTTAGGGTTAGGGTTAGGGTTAGGGTTAGGGTTAGGGTTAGGGTTAGGGTTAGGGTTAGGGTTAGGGTTAGGGTTAGGGTTAGGGTTAGGGTTAGGGTTAGGGTTAGGGTTAGGGTTAGGGTTAGGGTTAGGGTTAGGGTTAGGGTTAGGGTTAGGGTTAGGGTTAGGGTTAGGGTTAGGGTTAGGGTTAGGGTTAGGGTTAGGGTTAGGGTTAGGGTTAGGGTTAGGGTTAGGGTTAGGGTTAGGGTTAGGGTTAGGGTTAGGGTTAGGGTTAGGGTTAGGGTTAGGGTTAGGGTTAGGGTTAGGGTTAGGGTTAGGGTTAGGGTTAGGGTTAGGGTTAGGGTTAGGGTTAGGGTTAGGGTTAGGGTTAGGGTTAGGGTTAGGGTTAGGGTTAGGGTTAGGGTTAGGGTTAGGGTTAGGGTTAGGGTTAGGGTTAGGGTTAGGGTTAGGGTTAGGGTTAGGGTTAGGGTTAGGGTTAGGGTTAGGGTTAGGGTTAGGGTTAGGGTTAGGGTTAGGGTTAGGGTTAGGGTTAGGGTTAGGGTTAGGGTTAGGGTTAGGGTTAGGGTTAGGGTTAGGGTTAGGGTTAGGGTTAGGGTTAGGGTTAGGGTTAGGGTTAGGGTTAGGGTTAGGGTTAGGGTTAGGGTTAGGGTTAGGGTTAGGGTTAGGGTTAGGGTTAGGGTTAGGGTTAGGGTTAGGGTTAGGGTTAGGGTTAGGGTTAGGGTTAGGGTTAGGGTTAGGGTTAGGGTTAGGGTTAGGGTTAGGGTTAGGGTTAGGGTTAGGGTTAGGGTTAGGGTTAGGGTTAGGGTTAGGGTTAGGGTTAGGGTTAGGGTTAGGGTTAGGGTTAGGGTTAGGGTTAGGGTTAGGGTTAGGGTTAGGGTTAGGGTTAGGGTTAGGGTTAGGGTTAGGGTTAGGGTTAGGGTTAGGGTTAGGGTTAGGGTTAGGGTTAGGGTTAGGGTTAGGGTTAGGGTTAGGGTTAGGGTTAGGGTTAGGGTTAGGGTTAGGGTTAGGGTTAGGGTTAGGGTTAGGGTTAGGGTTAGGGTTAGGGTTAGGGTTAGGGTTAGGGTTAGGGTTAGGGTTAGGGTTAGGGTTAGGGTTAGGGTTAGGGTTAGGGTTAGGGTTAGGGTTAGGGTTAGGGTTAGGGTTAGGGTTAGGGTTAGGGTTAGGGTTAGGGTTAGGGTTAGGGTTAGGGTTAGGGTTAGGGTTAGGGTTAGGGTTAGGGTTAGGGTTAGGGTTAGGGTTAGGGTTAGGGTTAGGGTTAGGGTTAGGGTTAGGGTTAGGGTTAGGGTTAGGGTTAGGGTTAGGGTTAGGGTTAGGGTTAGGGTTAGGGTTAGGGTTAGGGTTAGGGTTAGGGTTAGGGTTAGGGTTAGGGTTAGGGTTAGGGTTAGGGTTAGGGTTAGGGTTAGGGTTAGGGTTAGGGTTAGGGTTAGGGTTAGGGTTAGGGTTAGGGTTAGGGTTAGGGTTAGGGTTAGGGTTAGGGTTAGGGTTAGGGTTAGGGTTAGGGTTAGGGTTAGGGTTAGGGTTAGGGTTAGGGTTAGGGTTAGGGTTAGGGTTAGGGTTAGGGTTAGGGTTAGGGTTAGGGTTAGGGTTAGGGTTAGGGTTAGGGTTAGGGTTAGGGTTAGGGTTAGGGTTAGGGTTAGGGTTAGGGTTAGGGTTAGGGTTAGGGTTAGGGTTAGGGTTAGGGTTAGGGTTAGGGTTAGGGTTAGGGTTAGGGTTAGGGTTAGGGTTAGGGTTAGGGTTAGGGTTAGGGTTAGGGTTAGGGTTAGGGTTAGGGTTAGGGTTAGGGTTAGGGTTAGGGTTAGGGTTAGGGTTAGGGTTAGGGTTAGGGTTAGGGTTAGGGTTAGGGTTAGGGTTAGGGTTAGGGTTAGGGTTAGGGTTAGGGTTAGGGTTAGGGTTAGGGTTAGGGTTAGGGTTAGGGTTAGGGTTAGGGTTAGGGTTAGGGTTAGGGTTAGGGTTAGGGTTAGGGTTAGGGTTAGGGTTAGGGTTAGGGTTAGGGTTAGGGTTAGGGTTAGGGTTAGGGTTAGGGTTAGGGTTAGGGTTAGGGTTAGGGTTAGGGTTAGGGTTAGGGTTAGGGTTAGGGTTAGGGTTAGGGTTAGGGTTAGGGTTAGGGTTAGGGTTAGGGTTAGGGTTAGGGTTAGGGTTAGGGTTAGGGTTAGGGTTAGGGTTAGGGTTAGGGTTAGGGTTAGGGTTAGGGTTAGGGTTAGGGTTAGGGTTAGGGTTAGGGTTAGGGTTAGGGTTAGGGTTAGGGTTAGGGTTAGGGTTAGGGTTAGGGTTAGGGTTAGGGTTAGGGTTAGGGTTAGGGTTAGGGTTAGGGTTAGGGTTAGGGTTAGGGTTAGGGTTAGGGTTAGGGTTAGGGTTAGGGTTAGGGTTAGGGTTAGGGTTAGGGTTAGGGTTAGGGTTAGGGTTAGGGTTAGGGTTAGGGTTAGGGTTAGGGTTAGGGTTAGGGTTAGGGTTAGGGTTAGGGTTAGGGTTAGGGTTAGGGTTAGGGTTAGGGTTAGGGTTAGGGTTAGGGTTAGGGTTAGGGTTAGGGTTAGGGTTAGGGTTAGGGTTAGGGTTAGGGTTAGGGTTAGGGTTAGGGTTAGGGTTAGGGTTAGGGTTAGGGTTAGGGTTAGGGTTAGGGTTAGGGTTAGGGTTAGGGTTAGGGTTAGGGTTAGGGTTAGGGTTAGGGTTAGGGTTAGGGTTAGGGTTAGGGTTAGGGTTAGGGTTAGGGTTAGGGTTAGGGTTAGGGTTAGGGTTAGGGTTAGGGTTAGGGTTAGGGTTAGGGTTAGGGTTAGGGTTAGGGTTAGGGTTAGGGTTAGGGTTAGGGTTAGGGTTAG
>JAWZSU010000130.1:0-29174 GCA_038380795.1 Pyrocephalus nanus
GCCCGGAGTTTGTGAGGGGTGGAGACGCTCCCTGTTCTCTTCCTGCCTCTACTCTCGTCATTTAAAATTTGTTTTTTATGGCAGTTATATATTTCTGTAGCTTTTCTACTCTGATTCTGAGTGTTCAGTTTATATTTATGATTAATTTGTTTTCGGGTCGTGCCTCAAAGTGGTTGTTTTATAGATGTAAGTTTTTTGGCTTGCTTTTATGTGATACTCATATTTATTATAAATATATTTATATTCAGAATAAATGTAAGGGGAGGCACTAAGGGGTGCCCAGCCTGGGGGGTTTCCCCTCAGGGGTGGGGAGATCCCCCCCAAAAAAACCCTCCCCACAGGGGTGGGGGAACCCCAAACCCTCCCCCCCAAAAATTACAAACCTCAGGCTCCAAATTCCGCCCAAATTCCGCTTTATTGGGATTTCCCCCAACAAATCCTGGGCTGGGAAATAAATTACCGGCCCCGCCCCAAAAACCGGCGGCTCTGGCCCCGAAATGTCCCATATAAATACAGAGAAACTTATAAAAATTCACCAAAGTCTACAAAAATACATCGGAATATGTAAAAAACGCATAAATAGCACAATAAATAACATTTGTTGGTCGCTCCCGGTCCCCCTGACCCCATTTTTGGTCACTCTGGTCCCTCTGACCCCATTTTTGGTCACTCTGCTCCCCTGGCCCCGTTTTTGGTCACTCTGCTCCCCCCAGCCCTGTTTTTTGCTCATTCTGGTCCTCCTGATGCCGTTTTTGGTCCCCACAGCCCCGTTTTTTGCTGATTCTCATCCTGCCAACCCCAGTTTTGGTCACTTTGGTCCCCCCTTACCCCGTTTTTCGCTCCTGGTTCTCTCAACCCTGTTTTCCACTCATTCTCATCCCTCCCAACCCCATTTTTTGCTTATTCTGGTCCCTCCTGACCCTGTTTTTGCTCATTAGGTTTGCTCTTACCCCATTTTTGGTCACTTTGCTCCCTCCTGACCCCATTTTTGGTCACTTTGCTCCCTCCTGGCCCCATTTTTGGTCACTTTGCTCCCTCCTGGCCCCATTTTTGGTCACTTTGCTCTCTCCTGGCCCCATTTTTGGTCACTTTGCTCCCTCCTGACCCTGTTTTTGCTCCCTCCTGACCCCGTTTTTGCTCCCTCCTGACCCCGTTCTTCGCTCCCCCGCCCCGTTGTCCCCCCTCAATCGACCCCCAGCACCCCAAAGTACGCCTGTCCAGCCCCGTGCAGGTCCCTGTCCCCCCTGTCCTCCCTCAATCGACCCCCAGCACCCCAAAATACGCCTGCCCAGCCCCGTGCAGGTCTCTGTCCCCCCTGTCCCCCCTCAATCGACCCCCAGCACCCCAAAATACGCCTGCCCAGCGCCGTGCAGGTCTCTGTCCCCCCTCAATCGACCCCCAGCACCCCGAAATACGCCTGCCCAGCCCCGTGCAGGTCTCTGTCCCCCCTCAATCGACCCCCAGCACCCCGAAATACGCCTGCCCGGCGCCGTGCAGGTCTCTGTCCCCCCTGTGTCCCCTCAATCGACCCCCAGCACCCCAAAATACGCCTGCCCAGCCCCGTGCAGGTCTCTGTCCCCCCTCAATCGACCCCCAGCACCCCAAAATACGCCTGCCCAGCCCCGTGCAGGTCTCTGTCCCCCCTCAATCGACCCCCAGCACCCCGAAATACGCCTGCCCAGCCCCGTGCAGGTCGAGGAAGCGCCCCGGCGAGGTGGTGGCGGCGAGCTGGTCGCCGCGGCGCAGGCGGAACACGGCGCCCTGGTAGAGGGACTCGACCCAGAGCCCCCCCGGGCGGGGGGAGCCCCCGCAGACGGAGCGGGCGGCGCGGAGCAGGGGCACGTCCCGGGGGTACTCGTGGGACAGGCGCGACACCGCCAGGCGCAGCGCGCGGGCCGGCGAGCGCCGGGGGCAGCGCCCGCCGTGGAAGGCGGCGGCGGCGTAGACGAAGTAGAGCCCGTCCCGAGGCACCACCAGGCGGTTCCCGCGCAGACGGACCCCGTTCCGCACCAGAGCGGGGGCCACCCCCGCCTCCCACACCAGGGAGCCCCCCGGGGATGGCCACGATGAGGCTGGGGGGGAAAGAGGGGGTTAGGGATGTGGGAACCATCATAGAGACCCTATAGAGATCCTATAGAGACCCTATAGAGAGCCTAAAACCCAAATAACCCCAGAGAGACCCGAAAACCCCAAATAACCCCATAGAGACCCTAAAACCCAAATAACCACACAGAGATCCTAAAAACCCAGGGAGCCCCCCGGGGATGGCCACGATGAGGCTGGGGGGGAAAGAGGGGTTAGGGATGTGGGAACCATCAGAGAGACCCTATAGAGATCCTATAGAGACCCTATAGAGACCCCATAGAGACCCTAAAACCCAAATAACCACATAGAGAGCCTAAAAACCCAGGGAGCCCCCCGGGGACGGCCACGACGAGGCTGGGGGGGAAAGGGGGGGTTAGGGATGTGGGAACATCATAGAGACCCTATAGAGACCCTATAGAGACCCTATAGAGACCCTAAAACCCAAATAACCACATAGAGAGCCTAAAAACCCAGGGAGCCCCCCGGGGACGGCCATAATGAGGCTGGGGGGGAAAGGGGGGGTTAGGGACATGGAAACCGTCATAGAGACCCTATAGAGACCCTATAGAGACCCTAAAACCCCAAATAACCTCAAAGAGCCCCTAAAAACCTCAGAGAGACTCTAAAATCCCAAATAACCTCAGAGAGATTCTAAAACCCCAAATAACCTCAGAGAGACTCTAAAACCCCAAATAACTCCAGAGAGAGCCTAAAACCCCAAAATAACCCCAAAGAGACTCCGAAACCCGAAAGAGCCCCTAAAACCCCCAAATAACCCCATAGAGCCCCTAAATCCCACCACGACCCCCCAGTGTCCCCCCCCAGACTCACCCACGACGTGAGCGGCGGGTCTGTCCCCTCGGGTCACCTGGGGCAGCTCCGGGGGGGCTCCTGGGGGGCACAGGGGGGGTTGGGACTCAGGGGGGGGACCCAAAAGAGGATTTGGCCATGGGGGGACCCTGGGGGGGCCCTGGGGGGGACAGGGACATGGGGGGGGGCCCTGGGGGGGACAGGGACATGGGGGGGGCCCTGGGGGGGACAGGGACATGGGGGGGGCACGTGGGGGGGTCCAGATGGGCTGGGGGGGTCCAGATGGGCTGGGGGGGTCCAGATGGGCTGGGGGGGGGCAAAGGGGATGGGGGGGGACAGATGGGCTGGGGGGGGGGCAAAGGGGATGGGGGGGACAGGGGGAGACCTGGGGGGGACCCAGGGATGGGGGGGGGTCACTCACCAAAGGCCACCGGGGTCGGCATCTCAGGGGGGTCCTGGGGGGGCACAGAGAGGGGTCAGAGGGGGAGGGGACACAGAGGGACATGGGGGGGGGACAGAGGGACATGGGGGGGGGACAGAGAGGGGTCAGAGAGGGGGGGACACAGAGGGACATGGGGGGGCACAGAGGGACATGGGGGGCACAAAGGGACATGGGGGGGACAGAGGGACATGGGGGGGCACAAAGGGACATGGGGGGGACACAAAGGGACATGGGGGGGCACAGAGGGACATGGGGGGGCACAGAGGGACATGGGGGGACAGAGGGACATGGGGGGCACAAAGGGACATGGGGGGGACAGAGGGACATGGGGGGGGACAGAGGGACATGGGGGGGGGACAGAGGGACATGGGGGGGGGACAGAGGGACATGGGGGGGCACAAAGGGACATGGGGGGGACAGAGGGACATGGGGGGGTGACAGAGGGACATGGGGGGGACAGAGGGACATGGGGGGGTGACAGAGGGACATGGGGGGGACAGAGGGACATGGGGGGCACAAAGGGACATGGGGGGGACAGAGGGACATGGGGGGGACAGAGGGACATGGGGGGGACAGAGGGACATGGGGGGGCACAGAGGGACATGGGGGGGGGACAGAGGGACATGGGGGGCACAGAGGGACATGGGGGGGGACAGAGGGACATGGGGGGGCACAAAGGGACATGGGGGGGACACAAAGGGACATGGGGGGGGGACAGAGGGACATGGGGGGGCACAGAGGGACATGGGGGGACAGAGGGACATGGGGGGGCACAGAGGGACATGGGGGGGACAGAGGGACATGGGGGGGTGACAGAGGGACATGGGGGGGGGACAGAGGGACATGGGGGGGCACAAAGGGACATGGGGGGGACACAAAGGGACATGGGGGGGGGACAGAGGGACATGGGAGGGGACAAAAAGGGACATGGGGGGGACACAGAGGGACATGGGGGGGGCACAAAGGGACATGGGGGGCACAGAGGGAACATGGGGGGGACAGACAGCCCGGAGGGGGGGGCACAGAGGGACATGGGGGGCACAGAGGGATGGGGGGGGTGACAGACAGCCCAGAAGGGGGGGGCACAGAGGGACATGGGGGACAAAAAGGGACATGGGGGGGTGACAGAGGGACATGGGGGGGACAGAGGGAACATGGGGGGGTGACAGACAGCCCGGAGGGGGTGGCACAGAGGGACATGGGGGGCACAGAGGGACGGGGGGGGTGACAGACAGCCCAGAAGGGGGGGGGTCCGTACCTGGGGGGGCACAGTGGCAGCACCCCCGGGGGGCGGGGGCAGCAGCAGCAGCAGCAGCAGCAGCAGGAGGAGCCTCCCCCGGGGGGGGCACGGGGGGGTCGCGGCCATGGCGGGTTCTGAGCCGGCCCGGGACCCCCCCCGGGCCATTTATGGCCCCTCTGCCCCCGCCCGAGGCGTCACGGAGAGACAACCCCCCCAAAAAACCCCCCCAAATCCACCACCCACTCCCCCCTCCCGCAGGAAAACCCCGAGGGGGCCCCGCGGACACGGGGGGGGACCCCGGAACTCCGTGGGGGCGGGAGGGGCTGGGGGGGTCCCGGGGTTTGGGGGGTTCAGGGACAGCCCCCCCAGCCACCTCCACCCCCCCGAGTGATTCCCTGGGGGGCCCAATGAGCCCCTAATTAACGATCCCCCCTTTAATTACCCCCCCTCCCTTCCCCGAGACCTCCTGGGTGGGAAAAGCCCGGGGGGGGACGGGAAGGATGTGGGGAGGGCGGGGACCCCCCCGGACCCCCCGAAAGCGGAACCGCCGAAACCGCCGCCGGGGGGGCCCCGAAACCTCCTGAGGGGCCCCCAAAACCGTCGCTTCCGCCCCGCCCCCTCCCCACCCACAATCTCGGCGCCCCAAAATTTCGGGGGGGGGGTCGATTCCACCCCCCCCTCCAATTCAAAACCTGCTCACAGATTTAACCTTAGGGGGTCCCAAATCCCACCCCCGATCCCGGTTTGGGGGTCCCAGGGCCAACCCCTCCCCTCCCGGTTTGGGGGTCCCAGGGCAGCCCCCTCCCGGTTTGGGGGTCTCGGAGCCCCCCTCGCCCCCCCCTCGTTTGGGGATCCCCCCAATTCGTTACCCCCTCCCCCAATTTGGGGGTCTCGGACCCCCCGGCCGCGCCCCCCCCCTGTGGTTTCATGGGGGGGTCTCTCAGCGGGTTTCGGGGGTCTCTCGGCGGAAGTGCCGTCAGGTGAGGGCGGAAGTGGCGTCAGTGAGGGCGGAAGTGAAGTCCGGTGGTCACAGCGCCCCCTGGCGGCGCGGAGGACGATCCGAGCCCTTGGAGTTGCCCTGGGAGGAGGTCCGGGGGTGTTTGGGGGTTCAGGGGGGCTCGGGGGGGTGTTCTGTGGGATCTGAGTGACCTGTTCGGGTCCTTCTCCTCCTCCTCGGGGGGTCCCGGGGGGCATTTTGGGGCTTTCTGGGGGTCCCGCGACCCCTCCCGGAAGTCGAGCAAGTCACGTGACGCGGCCGCGGGTGCTGATTGGCTGGCTCAGAAGCGGGGCAGAAGTTCCGGGCGGAAGCTTCAGCACCGCGGGAGCCGATTGGTTAATTCTAAAGAGAAGGCGGGGTTTAATTGCGCGATGAGATTTGATTAGTCAGAAGTGAGAGAAGGGCGGTGCTTTGTGGCAGGAAGAGAGCGGTGATTGGTCAGCTCCAGCGAGGGGCGAGATTTTCAGCGGAGAGGGCGGGGTTTTGGTTGTCCAACGAGCATCGATTGGTGGGTTCCGCCTGGGGGCGGGGCTTGGGGCGGAAGCGGCTGCTGCGCGTGCGCGGATCGAGCCCGGAGCGCCCCGCGACCGGCGGGTGGGGGAGGGGGGCTTTGGGGGTTTTTTTGGGGGGTCTGGGGGGGTTTGTGGGGTCTTTGAGGGGTCTCGGGGGGTTCCGGGGGGTCTTTGGGGTCCTTCAGCCTCGCGGAGGGGGCGGGGCGGCCGCGGGGCCGCGCTGGGGGTTGGGGGGTGGGCAGGGGGGGAGGGGGGAGGGGGGGTGTCTAAAGGGGGTTTTTTTTGGGGGGGCAGAGGGGGCCATGAACCCCTTCCCCCTTCCCTCAGCCCCCCCGGGACCATGAGCAGCTCCGAGGAAGTTTCGTGGATCTCGTGGTTTTGCGGCCTCCGCGGCAACGAGTTCTTCTGCGAGGTGGGGCTGGGGGGGGCTGCGACCCCTCCAGGGACCCCCTGGGGATCCCCAGATCTCCCTCAGACCCCCCCCCCAGGGACCCTCTGACCCTTCCCAGACATCCCCCGGGACCCTCTGACCCCCCCCAAGGATCCCCAGATCCTCCCTGGGACCCTCTGACCCTTCCCAGACCCCCCCCAGGGATCCCCAGTGACCCCCAGAATCCCCCCAGGGATCCCCAGTGACCCCCAGAATCCCCCCAGGGATCCCCAGTGACCCCCAGAATCCCCCCAGGGATCCCCAGTGACCCCCAGACCCCCCCCCAGGGATCCCCAGTGACCCCCAGACCCCCCCCCAGGGATCCCCAGTGACCCCCAGACCCCCCCCAGGGATCCCCAGTGACCCCCAGAATCCCCCCAGGGATCCCCAGTGACCCCCAGACCCCCCCCAGGGATCCCCAGTGACCCCCAGACCCCCCCCAGGGATCCCCAGTGACCCCCAGACCCCCCCCAGGGATCCCCAGTGACCCCCAGAATCCCCCCAGGGATCCCCAGTGACCCCCAGACCCCCCCCAGGGATCCCCAGTGACCCCCAGACCCCCCCCCAGGGATCCCCAGTGACCCCCAGACCCCCCCCAGGGATCCCCAGTGACCCCCAGAATCCCCTCAGGGATCCCCAGTGACCCCCAGACCCCCCCCAGGGATCCCCAGTGACCCCCAGAATCCCCCCAGGGATCCCCAGCCCAGCTCAGAGACTCCACAGACCCCCCCAGGAACCCCCAGACCCCTCTCCAGAGACCCCCTGACCCCCTCAGGGACCCCCAGACCCCCCCCACCTTTTATTCTCCTCCCCCCAGGGGCCTTTGAGCCCCATGGAGGGATCTGGGGGGGGAACCTGAGCCCCCCTTTGGGTTCCCCTGAGCTCCCTCAGCCCCCCAGTGACCCCCCAGCCCCCCAGTGACCCCCAGAATCCCCCCTGTTGCCCCCCAGGTGGACGAGGATTACATCCAGGACAAGTTCAACCTGACGGGGCTCAACGAGCAGGTCCCTCATTACCGGCAGGCCCTGGACATGATCCTGGACCTGGAGCCAGGTACGGCCTGGGGGGGCTTTGGGGAGCTCTGGGTGGGTTTTGGGGGTCCCTGGAGGGAATTCCTGGGACTGTGGGAGGTCCAACCCCTCCTTGAACCATCCCGTGCCCCCCCATCCAGACGAGGAGCTGGAGGACAACCCCAACCAGAGCGACCTGATCGAGCAGGCGGCAGAGATGCTGTACGGGCTGATCCACGCACGCTACATCCTCACCAACCGCGGCATTGCCCAGATGGTGAGACCCCCTGAACCCTCTGAGACCCCCTGAGACCCCCTGACATCCCCTGAGACCCCCTGACCTCCCTCATCCCCCTGAGCCCTCATCCCACTACATCCTCACCAACCGCGGCATTGCCCAGATGGTGAGACCCCCTGAACCCTCTGAGACCCCTGAACCCCCCCTGAACCCCCCCTGAGACCCCTGAACCCCCCCTGAGACCCCTGAACCCCCCCTGAGACCCCCTGAACCCCTCTGAGACCCCCTGAGACCCCTGACATCCCCCGAGCCTCCTGAACCCTCTGAGCCCCCATCCCCCTACATCCTCACCAACCGCGGCATTGCCCAGATGGTGAGACCCCCTGAACCCTCTGAGACCCCCTGAGACCCCCTGACATCCCCTGAGACCCCCTGACCTCCCTCATCCCCCTGAGCCCCCATCCCACTACATCCTCACCAACCACGGCATTGCCCAGATGGTGAGACCCCCTGAACCCTCTGAGACCCCTGAACCCCCCCTGAGACCCCTGAACCCCCCCTGAGACCCCCTGAACCCCTCTGAGACCCCCTGAGACCCCTGACATCCCCCGAGCCTCCTGAACCCTCTGAGCCCCCATCCCCCTACATCCTCACCAACCGCGGCATCGCTCAGATGGTGAGACCCCCTGAACCCTCTGAGACCCCCTGAGACCCCCCTGAACCCCCCCTGAGACCCCTGAACCCCCCCTGAGACCCCCTGAACCCCTCTGAGACCCCCTGAGCTCCCCTGAGACCCCCTGACATCCCCAGAGCCTCCTGAACCCTCTGAGCCCCCATCCCCCTACATCCTCACCAACCGCGGCATCGCTCAGATGGTGAGACCCCCTGAACCCACTGAGACCCTCTGAACCCCTCTGAGACCCCCTGAGACCCCTGACATCCCCTGAGCCTCCTGAACCCCCCTGAGCCCCCCTGAACCCCCCTGACCTCCTTCATCCCCCTGAGACCCTGACCTGGTGTATCCTCACCAACCGCAGATGGTGGGACCCCCTAAACCCCCTGAACCCCCCCTGAGACCCCTGAACTCCCCAGAGACCCCCTGAACTCCCCCCTGAGCCCCCCCCAGCCCGGGGCACCCCCCTGACCCCCCCTCTGTCCCCCCCAGTTGGAGAAATACCAGCAGGGGGACTTCGGGTACTGCCCCAGGGTCTACTGTGAGAACCAGCCCATGCTGCCCATCGGTACGGGGGGCTTTGGGGGGCTTTGGGGGGGATTGGGGGGTCACTGGGGGGTCACAGGGCTGTTTGGGGGGTTACTGTGAGAACCAGCCCATGCTGCCCATCAGTACGGGGGGCTTGGGGGGGATTGGGGGATTTGGGGGGGCTTTGGGGGGATTTGGGGGGGCTTGGGGAGATTTGGGGGGTCACTGGGGGGGTCCCAGGGCTGTTTGGGGGGTTACTGTGAGAACCAGCCCATGCTGCCCATCAGTACAGGGGGATTTGGGGGGCTTTGGGGGGCTTTGGGGGGGCTTTGGGGGGGCTTTGGGGGATTGGGGGGTCATTGGGGTCTTGGGGGAGCTTTGGGGAGGTCGCTGGGGGGTGCCCTGGGGTGGGATCTGGGACCCTTTGAGTGCCCCAGGGTGGGGTTTGGGACCCTCTGGGTGCCCCAGGGTGGGGTTTGGGACCCTCTGGGTGCCCCAGGGTGGGGTTTGGGACCCTCTGGGTGCCCCAGGGTGGAGTTTGGGACCCTCTGGGTGCCCCGGGGTGGGGTTTGGGACCCTCTGGGTACCCCAGGGTGGGGTTTGGGACCCTCTGGGTGCCCCAGGATGGGGTTTGGGACCCTCTGGGTGCCCCGGGATGGGGTTTGGGACCCTCTGGGTGCCCCGGGATGGGGTTTGGGACCCTCTGGGTACCCCAGGGTGGGGTCTGGGACCCTTTGAGTGCCCCGGGACGGGGTTTGGGACCCTCTGGGTGCCCCAGGATGGGGTTTGGGACCCTCTGGGTGCCCCAGGATGGGGTTTGGGACCCTCTGTGTGCCCCAGGGTGGGATTTGGGACCCTCTGGGTGCCCCAGGGTGGGGTCTGGGACCCTTTGAGTGCCCCGGGACGGGGTTTGGGACCCTCTGGGTGCCCCAGGGTGGGGTTTGGGACCCTCTGGGTGCCCCAGGATGGGGTTTGGGACCCTCTGGGTACCCCAGGGTGGGGTCTGGGACCCTTTGAGTGCCCCGGGATGGGGTTTGGGACCCTCTGGGTGCCCCCCCATCCCCAGGGGGTGGTCCCTGACCCCCTGATCCCCCCAGGGCTGTCGGACATCCCGGGGGAGGCGATGGTGAAGCTCTACTGCCCCAAGTGCATGGACGTTTACACGCCCAAGTCGTCGCGGCACCACCACACCGACGGCGCCTACTTCGGCACCGGCTTCCCCCACATGCTGTTCATGGTGCACCCCGAGTACCGCCCCAAGCGCCCCGCCAACCAGTTCGTGCCCAGGTCAGTGCCCCCCAAAAAAACCCCCTGCAAATCGGCCCCAAATTGCCTGAAATGCCAAAAAAAAAAATCCCTGTGAAAATAATCCCCAAATTGCCTGAAAACGGCCTGAAAAGGCCACTGAAATCACACGGAAAATCTCACTAAAATCACTCAAAAAATATATTGAAATAGGCAGAAAAGAAACCAGCTAAAATCGCTCAAAAAACTCAGCTAAAATTGCCCAGAGCAGCCAATTAAATCGCCCCCCAAAAAAACCCTAAAATGACTCCAAAAGAGCACTAAAATCACTCAAAAAACTGCACTAAAATCAGTCAAAAAACTGCACTAAAATCACTTAAAAAACTGCACTAAAATCACTCAAAAAACTGCACTAAAATCACTCAAAAAACTGCCCTAAAATCACTCAAAAAACTGCACTAAAATCACTCCAAAGCCCCACTAAAATCGCTTAAAAAACAGCACTAAAATTGCCTAAAAACTCTCACTAAAGTCATCCAAAGAAACCCCGCTGAAGTCACCCCAAAACTGCCTGAAAACACCCCCAAACCCCCCCACTAAAATCCACCAAAACCCCCCCGCTAAAATCATTCCAAGAAAACCAGTTAAAGTCACCCTAAAACTTCCTGAAAACACCCCCAAAACTCCCCTTCAAATTCTCCGAGAAAGCCCAGTAAAGTCACCCCAAAACTGCCTAAAACCCCCCACGAAAAACCTGGTAAAGTCACCCCAAAACTGCCTAAAAACCCCCACGAAAAACCTGGTAAAGTCACCCCAAAACTGCCTAAAAACCCCCACGAAAAACCTGGTAAAGTCACCCCAAAACTGCCTAAAAACCCCCACGAAAAACCTGGTAAAGTCACCCCAAAACTGCCTAAAAACCCCCACGAAAAACCTGGTAAAGTCACCCCAAAACTGCCTAAAAACCCCCACGAAAAACCTGGTAAAGTCACCCCAAAACTGCCTAAAAACCCCCACGAAAAACCTGGTAAAGTCACCCCAAAACTGCCTAAAAACCCCCACGAAAAACCTGGTAAAGTCACCCCAAAACTGCCTAAAAACCCCCACGAAAAACCTGGTAAAGTCACCCCAAAACTGCCTAAAACCCCCCACGAAAAACCTGGTAAAGTCACCCCAAAACTGCCTAAAAACCCCCACGAAAAACCTGGTAAAGTCACCCCAAAACCCCCGGAAAAAAATCTTTGAAAGTCACCCCAGAACCTTTTGAAGGTTATTTCTGTCCTCCCAATGGTTTTTGCCCCCCCAAGGCCGTTTTTGCCACTCTAAAGGCCATTTTTGCCCCTCTGAGTCTGTTTTTGCTCCTTTAAAGGCCATTTTTGCCCCCCAAGTCCATTTTTGCCCCTCTAAAGGCCGTTTTTGCCCCTTTAAAGGCCATTTTTGCCCCTCTAAATGCCGGTTTTGCCCCTTTAAAGGCCATTTTTGCCCCCCTGAGTCCATTTTTGCCCCTCTAAAGGCCGTTTTTGCCCCTCTAAATGCCGGTTTTGCCCCTTTAAAGGCCATTTTTGCCCCCCTGAGTCCATTTTTGCCCCTCTAAAAGCCGTTTTTGCCCCCAGGCTGTACGGGTTCAAGATCCACCCCATGGCGTACCAGCTGCAGCTCCAGGCCGCCAGCAACTTCAAGAGCCCCGTCAAGACCATCCGCTGAGGGGGGGCCTGGGGGACCCCCTGACCCCCCCCGGGACCCCCCTGACCCCCCCTGACCCCTCCCCGACCCCCCCATCCCCCCCGGTGCTGCACGACCCTCGCTGGGACCCCCCAATAAACGGATTGGGGCGGACTGGGGGCTGTTTGGGGCATTTTGGGGGATTGGGGGGATTTGGGGCGTTTCAGGGGGAATTTGGGGTTGGTTTGTGGGGGATTGGGGGGATTTGGGGCGTTTCAGGGGGAATTTGGGGCTGCTTTGAGGGGGATTGGGGAGGTTTGGGGCTGGTTTGGAGCATCCCAGGGGGAATTTGGCGCCGGTTTGGGAACATCAGGGCTGGTTTTGGAGGGAATTTGGGCGATCCTGAGACTTTGGGGGGCAGGTTTGGGGGCGTTTGGGGTGGAAGGGTGGAAATTGGGGCAATTTGGGGGAAGTTGGGGTGCTTTGGGGATGGTTTGGGTCAATTTGGGTTGGGTTAGAGGGGGGCTATGGGCAATTTGGGGCCTTTAGGCTGGTTTTTGGGCTTTTGGGAGCATTTTTAGGGCGATTCAAGCTGGTGTAGGTTGGTTTGGGCCAATCCCGGTTCATTTTGGGACAACTTGAGGGATTTAAGACAATTCTGGGCCTCGGCGGTTCCCATGGCAACGCCGCCATGTTGTCCCGCCCCTTTGCCATGGCACCGCCGCCATCTTGCCCCGCCCCGTTTCCATGGCAATGCCGCCATATTGCCCCGCCCCGTTTCCATGGCAATGCTGCCATATTGCTCCGCCCCCGTTCTCATAGCAACGCCGCCATATTGCCCCGCCCCGTTCCCATGGCAACGCTGCCCTATTTCCTGTTTCATTGCAATGCCGCCATTTTCCCCGCCCCGTTCCCATGGTAACGCCGCCATATTGTCCCGTTCCCATGGCAACGCGGCCCTTTCACCCCGCCCTCATTGCCATGGCAGCGGGCAGTGGGCGTGGCTTTCCCCGCCTATCGCTGCTCTTATTTTATTACGCCCCGCCCCGGACGTGACGTTCGCGGAAGTGGCGGCGCTTCCGGCGCGGCCGCGATGGCGAAGCTGCTGAGCTGCGTGCTGGGCCCGCGGCTCTACCGGGTCCATCGGCCCCGCGCGCCCGCCAGGGCCGGGGGGGACCCGGGGGGGCCGCAGGGGGCCGGGGCAGCCCCCGGGGACCCGGCCTGGGTGAGCCCCGGGGGGGGAAGGTGGGGCGCGGGGAGAGGGCGGGGGGTTGTCATGGCAACCCGGGGGGTGCGACCCCCACCGTGACCGACCCCCCGATATCCCCCCCCACCACCGTCCGCAGGACTCCTACTACCAACCGAGGGGGCTGGAGAAGCACACGGACAGTGTCCTGGCGCTGGTGAGACCCCCGGGACCCCCCTGAGACCCCCCCGGGACCCCCCAGGGGACCCTCCCGGGACCCCTCCGGGACCCCCCCGTTCTGAGGGGGTCTGGGGGTCCCGCAGGCCTCGGTGCTCTGGTCCATCTCGTACTACGCGTCCCCCCTGGCCGTGTTCTACCTGTACCGCAAAGGTGGGGCTGGGGGGGCTCTGGGGGTGCTTTGGGAGGCTCTGGGGGTGCTTTGGGAGGGGCTGGGGGTGCTTTGGGGGGCTCTGGGGGTGCTTTGGGGGGCTCTGGGGGTGCTTTGGGGGGCTCTGGGGGTGCTTTGGGGGGCTCTGGGGGTGCTTTGGGAGGGGCTGGGGGTGCTTTGGGGGGCTGGGGGTGCTTTGGGGGGCTCTGGGGGTGCTTTGGGAGGGGCTGGGGGTGCTTTGGGGGGCTCTGGGGGTGCTTTGGGGGGCTGGGGGTGCTTTGAGGGGCTCTGGGGGTGCTTTGGGGGGCTCTGGGGGTGCTTTGGGGGGCTCTGGGGGTGCTTTGGGGGGCTGGGGGTGCTTTGAGGGGCTCTGGGGGTGCTTTGGGAGGCTCTGGGGGTGCTTTGGGGGGCTCTGGGGGTGCTTTGGGAGGCTCTGGGGGTGCTTTGGGAGGGGCTGGGGGTGCTCTGGGGGTGCTTTGGGGGGCTCTGGGGGTGCTTTGGGGGGCTCTGGGGGTGCTTTGGGAGGGGCTGGGGGTGCTTTGGGGGCTCTGGGGGTGCTTTGGGGGGCTCTGGGGGTGCTTTGGGGGGCTCTGGGGGGGCTCTGTGGGGGTTCTGCTTCCGAACTCGGGGCAAACGGGGCTGTCTGGGGGGCACTGGGGCAGCTCGGGGGGGGCTCGGTATTTTCAGGGTCCCTGGGTGTGTTTTTGGGGTCTCTGGGTGACTGGGGGTCTCTGGCTGTGGTTTTGGGTCTTTGGGTGTATTTTAGGGTCTATGTTTTTGGGTTTCTGGGTGTGTTTTTGGGGTCCCTAACCCCCCTTTTCCTCCCAGGATTGCTGACCATGTCCCGGGTGGTCTGGGGGGGTCAGAGGGTCTCTCTGTGTGTGTTTTGGGGTCCCTGTGTGTATTTTGGGGTCCCTGTGTGTATTTTGGGATCTCTGGGTGTATTTTGGGGATCTCTGGGTGTATTTTGGGGTCCCTGTGTGTATTTTGGGATCTCTGGGTGTATTTTGGGGATCTCTGGGTGTATTTTGGGGTCCCTAACCCCCCTTTTCCCCCCAGGATTGCTGACCATGTCCCGGGGGGTCTGGGGGAGGTCAGGGGGTCCCTGGCTGTGTTTTTGGGATCTCTGGGTGTATTTTGGGGTCCCTAACCCCCCTTTCCCCCCAGGATTGCTGACCATGTCCCGGGGGGTCTGGGGGGGTCAGAGGGTCTCTCTATGTGTATTTTGGGGTCCCTGTGTGTTTTTGGGATCCCTGTGTGTATTTTGGGGTCCCTAACCCCCCTTTCCCCCCAGGATTGCTGACCATGTCCCGGGTGGTCTGGGGGGGTCAGAGGGTCTCTCTGTGTGTGTTTTGGGGTCCCTGTGTGTATTTTGGGGTCCCTGTGTGTATTTTGGGATCTCTGGGTGTATTTTGGGGATCTCTGGGTGTATTTTGGGGTCCCTGTGTGTATTTTGGGATCTCTGGGTGTATTTTGGGGATCTCTGGGTGTATTTTGGGGTCCCTAACCCCCCTTTTCCCCCCAGGATTGCTGACCATGTCCCGGGGGGTCTGGGGGAGGTCAGGGGGTCCCTGGCTGTGGTTTTGGGATCTCTGGGTGTATTTTGGGGGTCCCTAACCCCCCTTTCCCCCCAGGCTTGCTGACCATGTCCCGGGTGGTCTGGGGGGGTCAGAGGGTCTCTCTGTGTGTGTTTTGGGGTCCCTGTGTGTATTTTGGGGTCCCTGTGTGTATTTTGGGATCTCTGGGTGTATTTTGGGGATCTCTGGGTGTATTTTGGGGTCCCTGTGTGTATTTTGGGGTCCCTGGGTGTATTTTGGGGATCTCTGGGTGTATTTTGGGGTCCCTGTGTGTATTTTGGGGTCCCTGTGTGTATTTTGGGGTCCCTGTGTGTTTTTGGGATCTCTGTGTGTATTTTGGGGTCCCTGTGTGTATTTTGGGATCTCTGGGTGTATTTTGGGGATCTCTGGGTGTATTTTGGGGATCTCTGGGTGTATTTTGGGGGTCCCTAACCCCCCTTTCCCCCCAGGATTGCTGACCATGTCCTGGGTGGTCTGGGGGAGGTCAGGGGGTCCCTGGCTGTGGTTTTGGGATCTCTGGGTGTATTTTGGGGTCCCTAACCCCCCCTTTCCCCCCAGGATTGCTGACCATGTCCCGGGTGGTGCCCCTGTCCCACTGTGCCGCCACGCTGGGGCTGCTGCTGGCGGGGGTCGCCTGTCTGCGAGGTGAGGGGGGGGCTTGGGGGGCGCCTGGGACCCCCTGGGGACCCCCCCAGCACCCCCCTGAGCCCCCCAAAACCCCCCCCATCCTCAGGGCTGGGCCGCTGGAGCAACCCCCAATACCTGGAGTTCATCGCAGCCCTGGAGGAGAGCCACAGGACGGGCACCCCCGAGGCCAAGGTGGGGCTGGGACCCCCAAAAACGGGGCTGGGACCCCAAAAAATGGGGCTGGGATCCCCAAAAACGGGGCTGGGACCCCTGAAATGGGGCTGGGACTCCTGAAATGGGGCTGGGACCCCAAAAATGGGGCTGGGACCCCCAAAAATGGGGCTGGGACCCCCAAAAACGGGGATGGGACCCCTGAAATGGGGCTGGGACCCCTGAAATGGGGCTGGGACCCCAAAAACGGGGCTGGGACCCCCAAAAACGGGGCTGGGACCCCTGAAATGGGGCTGGGATCCCAAAAAGGGGTCTCAGGGCCCCCTCCCAAGGATTCTGGGGGGGTCTCACCCCTCTTTCCGTGTCCCCCCCAGCGCAAACTGGGTCTCTACACCTTCGACTTCCGCAGCTGGCCCGTGGATTTCCGCTGGGACAGCGCCGGCCCCCGCCTGGTCAGAGCCCCCAAAACCCCCTGGGAACCCCCAGAGACCCCCCAGAGACCCTCCCAGCACCCCAAACCTCCCCTGGGACCCCCCAGAGACCCTCCCAGCACCCCAAACCTCCCCTGGGACCCCCCAGAGACCCTCCCAGCACCCCAAACCTCCCCTGGGACCCCCCAGAGACCCCCCAAACCCAGCAGGGACCCTCCCAGCACCCCAAACCTCTCCTGGGACCCCCCAAACCTCTCCTGGGACCCCCCAAACCTCTCCTGGGACCCCCCAGAGACCCCCCTGGGACCCCCCAGAGACCCTCCCAGCACCCCAAACCTCCCCTGGGACCCCCCAGAGACCCCCCAGAGACCCTCCCAGCACCCCAAACCTCTCCTGGGACCCCCTAAATCCCCTTGGGACCCCCTAAACCTCTCCTGGGACCCCACAGAGACCCCCCCAATCCAGCAGGGACCCTCGCAGCACCCCAAACCCCCCGTGTGACCCCCAAACCCCCCCTGTGACCCCCCTGTCCCCCCACAGGGGGGGTTCCCGGGCGGTGCCGCTGCTCAAAGTCCCCCCCAAACCCCGGGGGGGGTCCCGGGGGCTCCTCGGGGCCCTCCGGAAACTTCCCTGCGCCATCGCCAGGTGGGCGGGGCTAACAGAATGGGGTGGGGTTAATAATTTGGGTGGGGCTAATAGAATGGGGTGGGGCTAATAAATTGGGTGGGGCTAATGGAATGGGGTGGAGCTAGTAAATTGGGTGTGAGTAATAAAATTGGGTGGGGCTAACAGGATGGGGCAGGGCTGTTAGATTGGGGTGGGGCTAATAAAATTGGGGTGGGGCTAATAAAACTGGGTAGGGCTAACAGAACAGGGTGGGGCTAATTGAGGGGTGGGGCTAAATGGGAGGGGCGGGGTTTGGGGTTTGATTGGATTTTTTGAGGAGGGGGGTGGTCCTACCCATCAAGGGTGGGCGTGGTTGATAGCAGAGTGATCCCGCCCCCTGTGGGCGTGTCCCTTTGCGGCCCCGCCCCCAGGCTGGTGCTGGCGCACACGCTGGGCCGGAGGATGCTGTTCCCGGGCTCGGTGCGGCTGCTGCAGCGAGCGCTGCTGCCCAACCTGCTGCAGGGGCAGGCCCGGCTCGTGGAGCAGGTCAGACCCCTCCCCAAATGAACCTGGGACCCCCCTGAACCCCCCTGAGCCCCCAGAACCCACCCCTGAACCCACAACCCCCCCTGAGCCCCCCCATCCCATCCCCACCCCAACCTGCTGCAGGGGCAGGCCCGGCTCGTGGAGCAGGTCAGACCCCTCCCCAAATACCCCTGAGACCCCCCTGAACCCCCCTGAGCCCCCAGAACCCACCCCTGAACCCACAACCCCCCCTGAGCCCCCCCATCCCATCCCCACCCCAACATGCTGCAGGGGCAGGCCCGGCTCGTGGAGCAGGTCAGACCCCTCCCCAAATACCCCTGAGACCCCCCTGAGACCCCTGAACCCACAACCCCCCCTGAGCCCCCAAAACCACCCTTGGACCCCCAACTCCCCCCTGAGACCCCCACCCCACCCCACCCCAACCCACTACAGGGCCAGGCTGAGCTCACGGATCAGCACAGACCCTCCCCCTTCAAAACCCCCTCCCCAAACCCCCTCCCCTGACCCCCCAGGCCCCCCAACCCCTCCCAGCCCCCCTATGTCCCCCCCAGCCCCCCTGCATCCCCCCCAGCCCCCCTGTGTCCCCCCAGCCCCCCTTTAGCCCCCCCTGACCCCGATTTCCCCCCCAGTTCGGGGGGCAGCGCTCGAAGCTCCTGGCGTGCGACGGCAACGAGATCGACACGATGTTCATCGACCGGCGGGACAGCCCCGACCCCCGGGGGGACACCCTGGTCAGTGGGGGGGCTTGGGGGGCTGGGGGAGGGTCCTGAGGGGGGCTGAACCCCCCCAACCCCCCCCCCATTTTCTCCTCTCCCTCCCCCAGGTGATTTGCTGTGAAGGCAACGCCGGGTTCTACGAGGTGGGGTGTCTGTCCACCCCCCTGGAGGGTGAGAGAGACCCCCTGGGACCCCCAAAACACCCCTGGGACCTCCCTGGGACCTCCAAAACACCCCTGGGACCCCCCAAACACCCCTGGGATCCCCCTGGGACCCCCAAAACACACCTGGGACCTCCCTGGGACCCCTAAAACACCCCTGGGACCTCCCTGGGACCCCTAAAACACCCCTGGGACCCCCCTGGGACCCCTAAAACACCCCTGGGACCCCCAAAACACCCCTGAGACCTCCCTGGGACCTCCAAAACACCCCTGGGACCCCCCAAACACCCCTGGGATCCCCCTGGGACCCCCAAAACACACCTGGGACCTCCCTGGGACCCCTAAAACACCCCTGGGACCCCCCTGGGACCCCTAAAACACCCCTGGGACCCCCAAAACACCCCTGCTACCCCCAAAACACACCTGGGACCTCCCTGGGACCCCCAAAACACCCCTGGGACCTCCCTGGGACCCCCAAAACACACCTGGAACCCCCCTGGGACCCCCAAAACACACCTGGGACCCCCAAAACACCTCTGGGACCCCCAGAACAGCCCTGGGACCCCCCTGGGACCCCCAAAACACCCCTGGGACACCCCTGGGACCCCCAAAACACCCCTGAGACCTCCCTGGGACCCCTAAAACACCCCTGGGACCCCCAAAACACCCCTGCTACCCCCAAAACACCCCTGGGACCTCCCTGGGACCCCTAAAACACCCCTGGGACCCCCCTGGGACCCCTAAAACACCCCTGGGACCCCCCTGGGACCCCCAAAACACACCTGGGACCCCCAAAACACCCCTGCTACCCCCAAAACACACCTGGGACCTCCCTGGGACCCCCAAAACACCCCTGGGACCTCCCTGGGACCCCTAAAACACCCCTGGGACCCCCAAAACACCCCTGGGACCCCTAAAACACCCCTGGGACCTCCCTGGGACCCCCAAAACACACCTGGAACCCCCCTGGGACCCCCAAAACACACCTGGGACCCCCAAAACACCTCTGGGACCCCCAGAACAGCCCTGGGACCCCCCTGGGACCCCCAAAACACCCCTGGGACACCCCTGGGACCCCCAAAACAGCCTTGGGACTCTCAAACCCAAACAGACCCCCCCCAAAAACCCCCCTGGACACTTCCCAAGCTCCTCTCAGGGACCCCTGAAATTGGGGTGGGTGTGTGGGGAGTATTTTTGGGGAGAACAGATTTGGGGAGGGGGGTAAATGTTGGATTTAGGGGGGGACTTTTGTTTTTGGGATGTTGTGCTTTAACTCCCTTTGCTTTTTGGGGTCAAAACCCCCTCCCCAAACTTGGGGTGACCCCTCCTCTTTTTTATCCCCCCCCTCTCAGCCGGATACTCCGTCCTGGGCTGGAACCACCCTGGATTTGGGGGCAGCACCGTGAGTTTGGGGGGACCAGGGGGCTTTGGGGGGGCCAGGGGGCTTTGAGGGGGGTGAGGGGGCTTTATGGGGGTCAGGAGGGTTGGGGGGGGTCAGAGGGGCTCTGGGAAGGGGGTCTGGGTGGGTTTTGGGGACCCCCCAGAGCGAGGCCAATGCCATGGACGTGGTGGTTGGGGTTGTTACGGGTGTGATTTTGGGGGTGTTTTTGGGGTTCCCTGTGGCTGGGTCAGCTCAGAGCAGCTCTGGGGAGGTTCAGGGGGGTTTTGGGGACCCCCTGACCCCCCATTCCCCCCCGTTTCCAGGGTGTCCCCCTGCCCCAGAGCGAGGCCAACGCCATGGACGTGGTGGTTCGCTTCGCGCTGCAGCAGCTGCGCTTCCCCCCCCACAAGATCATCGTCTATGCCTGGTCCATCGGGGGCTTCACGGGTATGGGGGGGCCCCGGGGGGGGGGCTCGGGGTGCCCCCTGACCCCCCCCAACCCCTCCCTGTGCCCCCCCAGCCACCTGGGCCGCCATGTCCTACCCCGACCTGGGGGGGCTGGTCCTCGACGCCTCCTTCGACGACCTCGTGCCCCTGGCCCTGAAGGTGCTGCCCCGGAGCTGGAGTGAGTCCCCCACCCCCCTGAGCCCCCCCTGAGCGCCCCCAGACCCCCCTGAGCCCCCCAAACCCCCCCTGAGCCCCCCACCCCTGCCCTTCCCCAGGGGACCTGGTGACGCAGACGGTGCGGGAGCACCTGAACCTCAACAACGCCGAGCAGCTCTGCAGGTATGGGGGGTCTGTGCCCCCCCTTTGTGATTTTGGGGACCCCCCCCAAAGTCTGACACCCACCCTGGGGGGCTCCTGCACGCCTGGGACCCCCCCCTGGCTGTTTGGGACCCCCCCCAAACCCCCCCCCCCCCACCCCGTGTTCCAGGTACCAGGGCCCGGTGCTGCTGGTGAGGAGGACGAAGGACGAGATCATCACCACCACGTGAGATTTACCCCCAAAAAAACCCCTCAAACCCCCCCAAAAACACCTGGGGGGGTCCTGCAGGACCTCTGGGACCCCCCCAAACCCTTGGCAGCCCCCTCTGATCCCCCCTTTGTCCCCCCCAGGGTCCCCGATGACATCGCGTCCAACCGGGGCAACGACCTCCTGCTGAAGCTGCTGCAGCACCGGTGGGTGGGGCTGCTCTGGGGGGGTCTGGGGGGGTTTTGGGGTCTCCCAGGGGGGTTTGGGGGGCTCTGGGGTGTCCCTGGAGGGCTCTGACCCCCCCTGTGCCCTCCCCAGGTACCCCAAGATCGTGGTGGACGAGGGGCTGCGCGTGGTGCGGGAGTGGCTCGAGGCGGCCACGCCCGAGGAGGAGAGTGAGTGACCCTGGGGTGGGGGTTTGGGGTGAAACCCCTGATTTTGGGGTGGGTTTGGGGTGTAACCCCCGGTTTTGGGGTGGGTTTGGGGTGAAACCCCCGGTTTTGGGGTGAGGTTGGGGTGTAACCCCTGTTTTTGGGGTGGTTTGGGGTGTAACCCCCGTTTTTGGGGTGGGTTTGGGGTGAAACCCCTGATTTTGGGGTGGGTTTGGGGTTCTAACCCCCATTTTTGGGGTGGGTTTTAGGTTCTAATCCTGTTTCTGGGGTGGGTTTGGGGTTTTAGCCCCTGTTTTTGGGCTGGATTGGGGTTGTAACTGTTTTTAGGGTGGGTTTGGGTTTTAACCCCTGGGATTGGGTTTTAATCCCATTTCTGGGGTGTTTCAGGATAGTTTTGGGTTCTACTCCTGTTCCTGGGGTGGTTTGGAGTTCTAACCCTGGTTTTGGGGTGGTTTTGGGCCCTAATCCTATTTCTGGGTGTTTTGGGATGTTTTAACCCTATTTTCAGGGTGTTTTACCCCCGTTTTTGGGTGTTTTAACCCCATTTTTGGGGTATTTTTGGGGTGCAGGTGCGGTGCTGGGGCGCTGTCCCCCATCAGAGCGTTGGTGTCGGGGTGTTTTGGGGGTGTTTTGGGGGTGTTTTTGGGGTGGTTTTGGGGTGTTTCTGTGTTCTAACCCCGTTTTTGGGTGTTCTAACCCCATTTTTGGGGTGTTTTTGGGTGTTTTTGGGGGGCAGGTGCGGTGCTGGGGCGCTGTCCCCCATCAGAGCGTTGGTGTCGGGGTGTTTTGGGGGTGTTTTGGGGGTGTTTTTGGGGTGGTTTTGGGGTGTTTCTGTGTTCTAACCCCGTTTTTGGGTGTTCTAACCCCATTTTTGGGGTGTTTTTGGGTGTTTTTGGGGGGCAGGTGCGGTGCTGGGGCGCTGTCCCCCATCGGAGCGTTGGTGTCGGGGTGTTTTGGGGGTGTTTTGGGGGTGTTTTTGGGGTGGTTTTGGGGTGTTTCTGTGTTCTAACCCCGTTTTTGGGTGTTCTAACCCCATTTTTGGGGTGTTTTTGGGTGTTTTTGGGGGGCAGGTGCGGTGCTGGGGCGCTGTCCCCCGTCGGAGCGTTGGTGTCGGGGTGTTTTGGGGGTGTTTTGGGGGTGTTTTGGGGGTGGTTTTGGGGTGGTTTTGGGGTGTTTCTGTGTTCTAACCCCGTTTTTGGGTGTTCTAACCCCATTTTTGGGGTGTTTTTGGGTGTTTTTGGGGTGCAGGTGCGGTGCTGGGGCGCTGTCCCCCGTCGGAGCGTTGGTGTCGGGGTGTTTTGGGGGTGTTTTTGGGGTGGTTTTGGGGTGGTTTTGGGGTGTTTCTGTGTTCTAACCCCGTTTTTGGGTGTTCTAACCCCATTTTTGGGGTGTTTTTGGGTGTTTTTGGGGGGCAGGTGCGGTGCTGGGGCGCTGTCCCCCCCTCAGAGCGTTGGTGTCGGGGTGTTTTGGGGGTGTTTTGGGGGTGTTTTTGGGGTGGTTTTGGGGTGGTTTTGGGGTGTTTCTGTGTTCTAACCCCGTTTTTGGGTGTTCTAACCCCATTTTTGGGGTGTTTTTGGGTGTTTTTGGGGGGCAGGTGCGGTGCTGGGGCGCTGTCCCCCGTCGGAGCGTTGGTGTCGGGAGCAGCTCGAGGCCTTTGCCGGGGACAGGAACCCCCCCGTTCCCCTGGACCCTCGGTCAGGGCGGGGCCGAGGGGGCGGGGCCAGCAGGGGTGGGGCCGAGGGGGTGTGGTCTTTGGGGCGGGGCCAGCGCGGGTGGCGCAGTGGAGGGAGGAGCCAAATAATTTGGGGTGGGGCCTATACGGGTGTGGTCGGTGTGGGGTGGGGCCAACGCGGGTGTGGCGATTGGGGAGGGGCTTAGAGCGGCCAATGGGGAGCTGAGGGCGCAGGGGCGGCCAATGGGAGAGCGGGAGGGGTCCGGAAGTGACCAATGGGGTGAGAGCACACCTGGGGCTCAGCCAATGGGAGATCAGGAGGTGTCAGGGAGCGGCCAACAGGGATTGGCCAATGGGGAAAAGGGACACAACCACCAATGAGGAGCTGGGCATGGCCGAGGGTGTGGTCCTACCTGGCCACGCCCCTCACTGTGGCTCCGCCCTCCCCCCAGGTGAGGATTTGAGCCCCGCCCAGCGCCAGCAGCTCGCGCTGTACCTGGTGAGTGGGGGAGGGGCTGTGTGGGTGTGGTCACTGGTGGGTGGAGCCTGTGGTGGGTGTGGCCACTGATAATTAAGGGCTGTGTGGGCAGGGCCTATTTGAAGTGGGCGTGTTCTCTCTGGGTGGGTGTGGTCTCTGGGTGGGTGTGTCCTTGGTGGGTGTGTTCTCTCTGGGTGGGCGTGTCCTGGGTGGGCGTGTCCTGACCGTGCCCCTCCCCCCCCAGGCCCAGAAGCACCTCCAGAATTTTGAGGCCTCGCATTGCACGCCCCTCCCCCCCCCAGGCCTTCCGCCTGCCCTGGGTGCTGTGACCCCTCCCCCACCCCCCTCCCCTCCCCCCTCCACCCCCAGCCCCTGCACGCGCCCCTCCCCCACTCCCCAACCCACCCCTCCCCCACTATTAATTATTGTCAATTAATTAATTAAAGATATTTTTTTGGTTTCCGGCGCCTCGTGAAGGCAAAAAGGAGGGGGAGGGGCGGGGAGTGACCATAAAAAATTGGGAGGGGGAGGGGAGGGGCCTCTGAGTGGCCACACCCCCCTGGGATGGGGGAGGGGAGTGAGGGGTGGAGTCAGCACTTGTGGGGGAGGGTTGATTGCAGAGGGGTGTGGTCAGAGGGGCGTGGTCAGGGACGGCCACGCCCCCCCGGGCGGGCCCTGAGGAGGACGCAGCAGGAGCTCAAAGCCCCGCCCACCTTGGCGAGCTCGCTCAGCGCCAGCGGCACCAGAGACACCCCCGGAACCTTCTGGAAGGCCTGGAATGAGGGGGAGGAGTTAAGGGAACAGCCACACCCACACCCCTTTAACCACACCCACCTCCTGGCCCCGCCCTCACAAGCTCCACCCATTTACCCCCCCCAAACCCCCCCCCCGAGACCCCTCCCTAAAACCCCCCCAAACCCTCCCCTTCCCCCTGGGATCCTCCCCCAACCCCCCCCAGGAGCCACACCCTTTATGCCACATCCCCACCAAAGCCACACCCCTTCCGAGGCTCCACCCCCCTGCGAGCCCCACCCACCCAAGCCCCGCCCACCTTCTGGCTGTGGGGAACTCCTCCCCCCCCCCGGTGCAGGAGGAGCCCCCCCGGGAGCCCCCCCGGGCGGGCAAAGAGGCAATTCCCGGCGGGATCATCGGGCAGCTCCAGGCGGCTGTAGGGGTGGTCTGAGAGCTGCTCCATGGCCTGGGGACCCCCAAAACACAGCTCAGACCCCCCAAATACACCCCAAAACAACCCCAGAACATCCCCCCAAAACACAGCTCAGACCCCCCAAATACACCCCAAAACAACCCCAGAACATCCCCCCAAAACACAGCTCAGAACCCCAAAATACACCCCAAAACACACCTCAAACCCCCAAAATATCTCCCCCAAAATACAGCCTGAGACCCCCAAATACACCCCAAACGGCTGTAGGGGTGGTTTGAGAGCTGCTCCATGGCCTGGGGACCCCCAAAATACAGCCCTGAGACCCCCAAAATACACCCCAAAACACACCTCAAACCCCTAAAATACCCCCCAAAACACAGCCCCAAACACCCCCCAAATACACCCCAAACGGCTGTAGGGGTGGTCTGAGAGCTGCTCCATGGCCTGGGGACCCCCCAAAACACAGCCTGAGACCCCCAAAATACACCCCAAAACAACCCCAGAACATCCCCCCAAAACACAGCTCAGACCCCCCAAATACACCCCAAAACAACCCCAGAACATCCCCCCAAAACACAGCTCAGAACCCCAAAATACACCCCAAAACACACCTCAAACCCCCAAAATATCTCCCCCAAAATACAGCCTGAGACCCCCAAATACACCCCAAACGGCTGTAGGGGTGGTCTGAGAGCTGCTCCATGGCCTGGGGAGCCCCAAAACACAGCCCTGAGACCCCCAAAATACAGCCATGAGACCCCCAAAATACCCCTCAAAAAACAACTGAGACCCCCCAAATACACCCCAAAACACACCTCAAACCCCTAAAATATCCACCCAAAATACCCCCCCAAAACACAGCCCCAAACACCCCCCAAATACACCCCAAATGGCTGTAGGGGTGGTCTGAGAGCTGCTCCATGGCCTGGGGACCCCCAAAATACAGCCCTGAGACCCCCAAAATACACCCCAAAACCCACCCCAAATCCCTAAAACACAGCCCAAACACCCCCCAAATACAGCCATGAGACCCCAAAATACAGCCCTGAGACCCCCAAATACACCCCTGAACCCCCCACCCAGGGTGTTTCCCCCCTCCCCAAAAAGGGGCCGTGTCCCCCCCACCTGCAGGGCCCTCCTGGCGCTGGCGCTGCTGCCGTGGGCGATGGTTTGGGGTCCGGCCATGCTGCAGAACCCCTTGAGCCGCCCCCCGCCCCCCACCGGCACCGTGGACACCGTGAAGTCCTGGGGGGGGGAAAAAGGGGGGGTCAGGACCCCCCTGAGCACCCCAAACCTGACAGAGACCCCCCTGAGTACCAAAAACCCCACAGGGACCTCCCTGAGCACCAAAAACCCCACAGGGACCCCCCTGAGCACCAAAACCCCCACAGGGACCCCCCCTGAGCACCAAAAACCCCACAGGGACCTCCCTGAGCACCAAAAACCCCACAGGGACCCCCCCTGGGCACCCCAAACCTGACAGGGACCCCCTGAGCACCAAAAACCCCACAGGAAACCCCTTGAGTACCAAAACCCCACAGGAAACCCCCTGAGCACCCCAAACCCCACAGGGACCCCCCTGGACCCCCAAAATCCCCTGTAAGTCCCTGATTGCCCCCAAACCGTCCAAACTCTGGGGTTCCCCTGGGTCTGACCCCCCCATAGAGCCCCCCCAGGGGTCTGACCCCCCCAAATCCCCCCCAAATTCCCCCCCGGGGGTCTCTCTGACCCTGAAGGCGTCGGCCACGGCCTCGGCCCCCACGAAGGTTGGTCCAGGGGGAGATTCCCACGAAGAACTCACGGCCTGGGGGGATCAGGGGCGGTTGGGGGGGGGTCTTTGGGGTGGGGGGGGGGTCCTTGGGGTGGGGGGGGTCCTTGGGGTGTGGGGGGGTCTCAGGGGATGGGGGGGATCCCCCAAACTCACCCGTGAACAAAACGTCCCCCCCGTCCAGCGCGGCCCCCTCGTCCGTCACCGGCTGCTCCAGAACCTCCCTGAGCCCCCCGAGCTGGGGGGGGGACAGGGGGGGACAGGGGGGGTCACAAAAACCATCCCTGACCCCAAATCTGTGCTCCAGAACCTCCCGGAGCCCCCCGAGCTGGGGGGGGACAGGGGGGGACAGGGGGGGTCACAAAAACCATCCTGACCCCAAATCTGTGCTCCAGAACCTCCCGGAGCCCCCCGAGCTGGGGGGGGACAGGGGGGGTCACAAAAACCATCCCTGACCCCAAATCTGTGCTCCAGAACCTCCCGGAGCCCCCCGAGCTGGGGGGGGACAGGGGGGGTCATGGGGGGGGTCACACAAACCATCCCAGAACCTCCCTGAGACCCCCGAGCTGGGGGGGGACAGGGGGGGTCACAAAAACCATCCCAGAACCTCTGGAGCCCCCGAGCTGGGGGGGGACAGGGGGGGATCATTAAACCCCAAACCCCCTCCCAGGGACAACCCCCCCCACCGCACCCCAGACTTCCCAAGACCCCCAAATTCCACTTGTACCCCCCAAACCCCCCTGTACCCCCCCAAATCCCCTCATACCCCCCCCAAACCCCCCTGTACCCCCCCAAATCCCCTAATACCCCTCCCAACCCCCCTATACCCCCCCAAACCCCCTCATACCCCCTAGAACCCACTCATACCCCCCCAAACCCCCCTGTACCCCCCAAACCCCCCTGTACCCTCCCAAATTCCACTTGTACCCCCCAAATCCCCTCATATCCCCCCAAACCCCCCTGTACCCCCCCAAATCCTCTCATACTCCCCCCAAATCCCCTCATACCCCCCTCAAACCCCCCTGTACCCCCCAGAACCCCCTCATACCCCCCCAAACCCCCCTGTACCCCTCCCAAACCCCCCTGTACCCCCCCAAACCCCCTCATACCCCCCAAAATCCCCTCATACCCCCCTGAAACCCACTCATACCCCCCCAAACCCCACTGTACCTCCCTCAAACCCCCCTGTACCCCCCCAAATCCCCTCATACCCCCCTCAAAACCCCCTGTATCCCCCCAAACCCCCCTGTACCCCCCCAGAACCCACTCATACCCCTCCCAAACCCCCCTGTACCCCCTGTACCCCCCCAAACCCCCCTAAACCCCCCTGTATCCCCCCAAATTCCATTTGTACCCCCCCCAACCCCCTGTCCCCCCCCTAACCCCCCCCGGGGGTACCTCGTCCCTGCGGGGGGGTCCCGGGCGGTCAGCAGGGCCGTGTCCCCCTGGACCACCACGAGCTCCTCGAGCAGCAGCGCCCGCAGCCCCCCCCGTGCCGGGGGCAGCTCCAGCACCTGCAGCCCCAGGCGCTGCATCAGGACCCCCCCCAGCACCCCCAGCTGCCTCCGCGCCCTCGGGGGGTCCCCCAAAACATCCCCCTCCCAGGGGTGCCCCGGGGGGGGCAGAGCCCGGAGCAGGGCGTGGGTGAAGTGACCGAAGGGCTCGGACATGGGGAAACAACCCCTAAAAATGGGAACCCCCCTTCCAGGAGGGAAACACCCCCCTAAAAATGGGACACACCCCAAGGGTGGGAAACAACCCCCAAAAAATGGGACACCTGGGTGGGAACCCCCCCAAAAATGGGAACCCCCCAAAAACTGGACCCCTGGAAGGAAATCCCCCAAAAATGGGACCCCCCCAGGTGGGAAACACCCCCAAAAATGGGACCCCTGGGTGGGAAACAACCCCTAAAAATGGGATCCTGAGTGGGAAACACCACCAAAAATGGGACCCCCGGGAGGGAAACACCCCCCTAAAAATGGGACACCCCCCCCAAGGGTGGGAAACACCCCCCAAAAATGGGAACCCTGGGTGGGAAACACCCCCTAAAAATGGGAAAACCCCCAAGGGTGGGAAACAACCCCCGAAAAATGGGACACCCCCCCAAAGGTGGGAAACACTCCCAAAAATGGGACACCCCCGTCCGGGTGGGAAACACCCCCAAAAATGGGACCCTCGGGTGGGAAACTCCCCCAAAAATGGGACACCCTTCCCCCCCCGGGAGGGAAATCCCCCCAAAAATGGGACCCCGGGTGGGAACTCCAAAAATGGGACCCCCTCCGGGAGGGAAACACCCCAAAAAACGGGACCCCCGGGTGGGAACCCCCAAAAATGGGACCCCTGGGTGGGAAACACCCCCCAAAAATCGGACCCCCCGGGAGGGAACCCCCAAAAATGGGACCCCCCCAGGTAGGAAACACCCTAAAAATCGGAAACCCCCCCCCGGAGGGAAATCCCCCTAAAAATGGGACCCCCGGGTGGAACACCCCAAAAATTGAAACCCCGGTGGGAAACCCCAAAAATGGGACCCCTAAAAGGTGATGCCGAAAAGGGACCCCCCCCAAAAACCAGGACCCTCCCGAGTGGGACCCCCCCAAAAAAGGGACCCCGAGAAGTGACCTCCCCAAAAAGGGACCCCAAAGGGACCCCTGGATGGGATCCCCAAAAATGGACCCCCCAAAAAGGGACCCTCTGGAACGGGACCCTCCTCAGCCCCCCCTGGGCAGGACGGGGGCCGGTTTGGGGTGAAAAGGGGCTGTTTTGGGGCTGGGGGGTGTTTTAGGGGCTCGGGGTCAGTTCTGGGGGTCGGGGTCAGTTTTGGGGGTCAGGGTCAGTTTTGGGGGGTCGGGGGGTCAGTTCTGGGGGTCAGGGTCAGTTTTGGGGGTCAGGGTCAGTTTTGGGGGGTCGGGGGGTCAGTTCTGGGGGTCAGGGTCAGTTTTGGGGGTGGGGGGGGTCAGTTTTGGGGGGTCAGGGTCAGTTTTGGGGGTCAGGGTCAGTTTTGGGGGTGGGGGGGTCAGTTTTGGGGGTGGGGGGGTCAGTTTTGGGGGTGGGGGGGGTCAGTTTT
>JAWZSU010000131.1:0-28482 GCA_038380795.1 Pyrocephalus nanus
CCCTAAAAAACACCCTCAAATCCCCCCAAAACACTCTTCGAAATTTCCCCAAAACACCTCAAAAAACCTCCTCAAAATCCCCCCAAAATACCCCCAAAATCTCTCAAAAAACACCCCAAAATTCCCTCAAAAAACACCCTCAAATCCCCCAAAAAACACCCCAAAATTCCCTCAAAAAACACCCTAAAATTCCCTGAAAACACACCCTAAATCCTCCCAAAAACCACCCTCAAATCCCCCAAAACATCCCCTCAAAATCCCCCCAAAAATACCCTCAAATCCAATCAAAGTCCCCCCAAAAAACACCTTCAAAATCCCCCCAAAATTACCCCAAAATTCCCCCAAAACACCACCCAAAATTCCCCCAAAATTCCCTCAAAACACCCCTAAAATCCCCAAAAAAACACCCTCAAATCCCCCCAAAATCTCTCAAAAAACACCCCTTAAAATTACCCCAAAATTCCCTCAAAACACATCCTCAGAATCTCCCCAAATGCCCCCAAAATCTCTCAAAAAACACCCCAAAATCCTCCAAAACATCCCTAAAGTCCCCCCAAAAAACACCCTCAAAAAACACCCTCAAATCCCCCCAAAACACCCCCCAAAATTCCCTCAAAACGCCCCCAAAATCCCCCTAAAAAACACCCTCAAATCCCCCCAAAACACTCTTCGAAATTTCCCCAAAACACCTCAAAAAACATCCTCAAAATCCTCCCAAAACACTCCCCAAAATTCCCTCAAAACACCCCCAAAATTCCTTCAAAACACCCCCAAAATCACCCCAAAAAACACCCTCAAAGACCCCCAAAATCCCCCCAAAACACTCCCCAAAATTCCCTCAAAACACCCCCCAAAATCCCCCCCAAAAACCCCCCCAAAAATCCCTCCCCCTTTTGGAGACCCCCCCCAGAAATCCCTCCCCTCCCCCCACCCTCCACCCCCACCAAGACCCCCCAAAAATCCCTCCCCATCTCCCTTTTAGAAACCCCCAAAAATCCCTCCGCCCCCAAAAAGACCCCCCAAAAATCCCTCCCCCTCCCCCTATTAGAGACCCCTCCTAAAAATCCCTTCCCCCTCCCAGAGACCCCCCCAAAAATCCCCCTCCCCCTTTTAGAGACCCCCCCAAAAATCCCCCTCCCCCTTTTAGAGACCCCCCCAAAAATCCCCCTCCCCCTCCACCTTTTAAAGACCCCCCCAAAAATCCCTCCCCCCCAAAGACCCCCAAAAATCCCACCCCTCCCCCCACCCTCCCCCCACCAAGATCCCCCAAAAATCCCTCCCCCCACCCCTCCCCCCCAAAAAGACCCCGCAAAAAATCCCTCCCCCTCCCCCTTTTGGAGACCCCCCCAAAAATCCCTCCCCCCTCCCCCCAAAAGACCCCCCGAAAATCCCCCTCCCCCTCCCCCTTTTGGAGACCCCCCCAAAAATCCCTCCCCTCCCCCCACCCTCCACCCCCACCAAGACCCCCCAAAAATCCCTCCCCCACCCCCTCAGACCCCTCCAAAGACCCCCCAAAAAAATCCCTCTTCCCAAAAGACCCCCCAAAAATCCCTCCCTCCCCTCCCCCCCAAAAGACCCCCCAAAAAATCCCTCCCCCACCCCAACCCCCCCAAAGACCCCCCAAAAGACCCCCCAAAAAATCCCTCCCCCACCCCAACCCCCCCAAAGACCCCCCAAAAGACCCCCCAAAAAATCCCTCCCCCCACCCCAACCCCCCCAAAGACCCCCCAAAAGACCCCCCAAAAAATCCCTCCCCCACCCCAACCCCCCCAAAGACCCCCCAAAAGACCCCCCAAAATCCCTCCCCTCCCCCCCTCAAACCCCTCCCCCTCCCCCCACCCCCCTCCCCAAAACCCCTCCCCCTCCCCCTCCCCACTTTAAGAGACCCTCCCCTTTCCCCTCCCCCCCTCCTTTCCCCTCCCCCCCGTCCCCCCCCCCGCACGTGCCCGCCCCTCCCCCCACCCCGGGGGGCGGCAGATGGCGCGAGGGGGGGGGAGGGGCCACTTAATCCTCATTAACGTCGGGGTTAATTAGTCAGGGATGGGGTGGGGGAGGGGCAGAGGGGGGGGCCTTGTGTAAGTGTGGGGGAGGGGAAAGGGCGGCCCCTCCCCCACCTCAATTAAAGCCCCTCCCCCCCAAATTAAAGCCCCTCCCCCGCAATTAAAGCCCCCTTCTAATTAAAGACCCTCCAATTAAAGCCCCCCAATTAAAGCCCCCCATAATTAAAGCTCTCCGTGCCCCTCCCCCCAAATTAAAGCCCCTCCCTCAATTAAAGCCCCTCCCTAATTAAAGCCCCTCCCCCCAATTAAAGCCCCTCCCCCCAATTAAAGCCCCTCCCCCCAAATTAAAGCCCCCCCACCCAAATTAAAGCCCCCCTCTAATTAAAGGCCCTCCAATTAAAGCCCCTCCCCCCAATTAAAGACCCCCCAATTAAAGCCCCCCATGCCCCTCCCCCTAATTAAAGCCCCTCCCCCAAATTAAAGCCCCCCACCCAATTAAAGCCCCCCCGTTAAAGCCCCTCCCCCAATTAAAGCCCCTCCCCCTCAATTTAAGACCCCCCAATTAAAGCCCCCATGCCCCTCCCCCCAATTAAAGCCCCTCCCCCAATTAAAGCCCCTCCCCCAAATTAAAGCCCCCCACCCAATTAAAGCCCCCCATTAAAGCCCCTCCCCCATTAAAGCCCCTCCCCCAATTAAAGCGCCCCCCACCCAATTAAAGCCCCCCCACCAATTAAAGCCCCTCCCCCCTAATTAAAGCCCCTCCCCAATATAAGCTCCTCCCCCAATTAAAGCCCCTCCCCCAATTAAAGCCCCTCCCCCAATTAAAGCCCCTCCCCCAAATTAAAGCACCCCCCACCCAATTAAAGCCCCCTCCACCCAATTAAATCCCCCCACCCAATTAAAGCCCCTCCCCCTCAATTAAAGCCCCTCCCCCAATTGAAGCCCCTCCCCCAATTAAAGCCCCTCCCCCAATTAAAGCCCCTCCCCCAATTAAAGTCCCCCCCTAATTAAAGCCCCTCCCCCAATTAAAGCCCCTCCCCCCTAATTAAAGACGGGGCTACAAAACCAACACTTTTAATTTTTTTTTTTTGGGGGGGGGAGGGGAAGGAAAAGGGGGGGAGGGGAGGGGTTGGGTTGATTTTTTGGGGAATTTCCCGCCTTTTTGGGGCTTTTTTTGTGGTTTTTTTTGCTTTTTTTTCACATAATTTAAATAACTTAAAGGTGGGGGGAGGGGCGGACCCCCCAAACCCCCCCCCAAAAAAAAAAAAACAACAAAACAACCCCAAAAAAAACCCCAAATCCCCCCAAAAATACCCAATAAAAACAAAAATCCCCCAAAAAATACCCAAAAATCCCCCCAAAATACCCAAAAATCCCGAAAATCCCCCAAAAATACCCAAAAATCCCCCCAAAAAAACCCAGAAATCCGCCAAAAAAACCCAAAATCCCCCCAAGAATCCCCCAAAAGTACCAAAAAAATCCCCCCAAAAATACCCCAAAAATCCCCCCAAAAAAACCCAAAATCCCCCCAAAAAAACCCAAAATCCCCCCAAAAATACCCAAAAAAATCCCCCCAAAAAAACCCCAAAACACCCAAAAAACCCCAAAACAAATCCCCCAAAAATACCCAAAATCCCCCCAAAAATCCCCCCAAAAATACTCAAAAAAATACCCCAAAATCCCCAAAATCCCCCCCCAAATACCCTAAAAAAATCCCAAAAATCCCCCCAAAAAAACCCTCAAAAACCCCAAAATCCCCCCAAAAATACCCCAAAATCCTCCCAAAAATTACCCAAAAAAAAACCCCAAAAATCCCCCAAATCCCCCCCCAAAAACCCCCCAAAATACCCAAAAAAAAACCCAAAAAAAACCCCAAAAAACCCAAAAAACCCCCAAAATCTCCCCAAAAAACCCCAACCCCCCCCAAAAAACCCCAAAACCCCCAAACCCCCCAAAAACCCCAAAATCCCCCCAAAATCACCAAGGCAGAGGCGCCAAAAAAAGGGAATTTTTATTCCTCCCCCTCCCCCCAAAAAAATGGGTCTGGGGTCTCCCCTCCCAAAATTTTGGGGGTCCCAAAATGGGTCTGGGGGGCATTTTTGGGGTCCAAAAAGGGGGATTTTTGGGGTCCCAAAAGGGGGATTTTTGGGACCCCCAAAATGGGTCTGGGGGGGATTTTTGGGGTCTTAAAAGGGGGATTTTGGGGGTCCCAAAAGGGGGATTTTTGGGACCCCCAAAAGGGGGATTTTTGGGACCCCCAAAATGGGTCTGGGGGGGATTTTGGGGTCCTAAAAGGGGCATTTTTGGGACCCCCAAAAGGGGGATTTTTGGGACCCCCAAAATGGGTCTGGGGGGGATTTTTGGGGGTCTCAAAACCCCCAATTTTTGAGTTTTTGGGGTATTTTTGGGACCCCCAAAATGGGTCTGGGGGGGGATTTTTGGGGATCCAAAACCCCCCAAATTTTTAAGCCCCCCATTAAAACCCAAGGGTGTTTTTGGGGGTCATTTTTGGGGGTCCCAACCCCCCCCTCAAATCAGACCTGGGGGTGTTTTTGGGGTTGTTTTGGGGGTCCCCAAACCCCAAAATTTTCCAACCCCCCAATCAGACCTGGGGGTGTTTTGGGGGGTCATTTTTGGGGGTCTCAAAACCCCCAAATTTTTGAATTTTTGGGGTATTTTTGGGACCCCCAAACCCCCAAATTTTCCAACCCCCCCAAACCACCCTTGGGGCAGATTTTGGGGTCATTTCCCTACCCCTAAACCCCCTCAAACCCCCCCAAATTTTTAAGCCCCCCAATCAGACCTGGGGGTGTTTTTGGGGGTCATTTTTGGGGGTCCCAACTCCCCAAACCCCCCAAAATTTTTAAGCCCCCCCATCAACCCCAGGGGTGTTTTTGGGGGTCATTTTTGGGGGTCCCAAACCCCCAATTTTTCAGGCCCTGGGGGTGTTTTTGGGGGTCTCAAAACCCCCAAATTTTTGAATTGTTGGGGTATTTTTGGGACCCCCAAACCCCCAAATTTTCCAACCCCCCCAAACCACCCCTGGACCAGATTTTGGGGTCATTTCCCTACCCCTAAACCCCCTCAAACCCCCCCAAATTTTTAAGCCCCCCAATCAGACCCGGGGGTGTTTTTGGGGGTCATTTTTGGGGGTCCCAACTCCCCAAACCCCCCAAAATTTTTAAGCCCCCCCATCAACCCCAGGGGTGTTTTTGGGGGGTCATTTTTGGGGGTCCCAATCCCCCAATTTTTCAGGCCCTGGGGGTGTTTTTGGAGGCCCCATAACCCCCAAATTTTGAATTTTTGGGGTATTTTTGGGACCCCCAAACCCCCAAATTTTCCAACCCCCCCAAACCACCCCTGGACCAGATTTTGGGGTCATTTCCCTACCCCTAAACCCCCTCAACCCCCCCCCACAAAAAAATCCCCCCCCCTCAGACCTGGGGGTGTTTTTGGGGCTCTTTTTGGGACCCCAAAAGCCCCCAAATTTTTAAGCCCCCCCATCAACCCCAAGGTTGTTTTTGGGGGCAATTTTTGGGGGTCCCAACCCCCCCCTCAAATCAGACCTGGGGGTGTTTTTAGGGCTGTTTTGGGGGTCCCAAACCCCCCCAAATTTTTAAGCCCCCCAATCAGACCCAGGGGTGTTTTTGGGGGGTCGTTTTTGGGGGTCATTTTCGAGGTCCCAAACCCCCCAATTTTTGAATTTTTGGGGTATTTTTGGGACCCCCAAACCCCCCCTCAAATCAGACCCAGGGGTGTTTTTTGGGGTCATTTTTGGGGGTCTCAAACCCCCAAATTTTCCAACCCCCCCAAACCACCCCTGGACCAGATTTTGGGGTCATTCCCCTACCCCTAAACCCCCCAAACCCCCCCAAAAAATATCCCCCCCCCTCCCTCAGAGCCTCCTGAGGGCTCTTTTCTTATCCCCCTTTTTCTTGCCCGGGGTCGGATTCGGGGCCGGGTTTTGGGGTGGGATCGGGGGGTTTTGGTTTTTCCGGTCCCCGGCGTGTTTTTTGGGGACGGGACCCTCGGGGGGGGCTCCCCCCGAGGTCCCAGGGGGGTTTTCAGGCCTGGGGGGGTCTCTGGGGAGGGGTCTCTGGGCGTGGATCTCCGTCAGGAGCCGAGCCCGAGCCGCGAAGCGCTCGAAATCCTCCAGGAGCAGCCGGGCGGCCTCCTCGTTCAGGGCTGATTCGGGGTTGGGCTGGATCAGCAGGCACTTGATGGTCTGGGAAAATAAAAAAGGGGGTTGGAAAAATAAAGGGGGATTCACAGAAAAAAAAAAAAACCCCAAAAAATCGGGGGAGTTTGACCGAAAAAATCCCAAAAAATCAGCTCCGTTCGGTCCCAAATTCTCAGAATTATTGCCCCAAAACACCCTAAAATACCCTCAGATTTAACCCCCTGAAATTGGGGAGGATTCGAATTCCACCCCTGGAAACCTGGAGAGAGACCCCAAAAAAATTTGGGGGGGTTTGAGTTGAGGGAGACCCAAAAAAACCCAAAAAAACCCCCAAAAATTCACTCGGTCCCTCCCAGTTCATCCCAGTCCCTCCCAGTCCCTCCCTCCTCGTTCAGGGCTGATTCGGGATTGGGCTGGATCAGCAGGCACTTGATGGTCTGGGGAGGGTGGAAAAATAAAGAGGGGGGTCAGGGGAAAGAGCCCCCAAAAAATTGGGGGGGTCTGAGTTGAGGGAGACCCAAAAAACCCCAAAAAAACCTGAAAAAAACTGATTATTCGGTTGCGTTCGGTCCCAAATTCACCCTTTTTTTCCCTAAAATATCTTGAAATTTAACCTCCTGAAATTGGGAGGGATTTAAATTCCACCCCTGGAAACCCAGAGAGACCCCCCAAAAAAATCTGGGGGGGTCTGAGTTGAGCCTGAACCAAAAAAACCCCAAAAAACCCCAAAAAATTCCCTGGGTTTGGTCCCATAACCAAAAGGTCCCCAAATCCCTCCCAGTTCATCCCAGTTCATCCCAGTGACTCCCAGTTCATCCCAGTTCATCCCAGTGACTCCCAGTTCATTCCAGTTCATCCCAGTCCAACTCAGTTCATCCCAGTCCATCCCAGTGACTTCCAGTTCATCCCAGTTCATCCCAGTCCAACTCAGTCCATCCCAGTCCCTCCCAGTTCATCCCAGTTCATTCCAGTGACTTCCAGTTCATCCCAGTTCATCCCAGTTCATCCCAGTTCATCCCAGTCCATCCCAGTCCCTCCCAGTTCATTCCAGCCCATCCCAGTTCATCCCAGTTCATCCCAGTCCCTCCCAGTTCATTCCAGTCCATTCCAGCCCATCCCAGTCCGTTCCAGTTCATCCCAGTCCGTCCCAGTTCATCCCAGTTCAATCCAGTTCATCCCAGTTCATTCCAGTGACTCCCAGTTCATCCCAGTCCCTCCCAGTTCATTCCAGCCCATCCCAGTTCATCCCAGTTCGTCCCAGTTCGTTCCAGTTCATCCCAGTCCATCCCAGTTCATCCCAGTTCGTCCCAGTGCATCCCAGTCCATCCCAGTTCATCCCAGTTCGTCCCAGTCCATCCCAGTTCATTCCAGTCCATCCCAGTTCATCCCAGTTCGTCCCAGTCCGTCCCAGTTCATCCCAGTTCGTCCCAGTTCATCCCAGTCCATCCCAGTTTGTCCCAGTTCGTCCCTGTGCATCCCAGTTCATTCCAGTTCGTCCCAGTCCATCCCAGTTCACTCCAGTTCATTCCAGTTTATCCCAGTCCCTCCCAGTTCATTCCAGTTTATCCCAGTCCCTCCCAGTTCATTCCAGTTCACTCCAGTCCCTCCCAGTTCATTCCAGTCCATCCCACTCCCTCCCAGTTCATCCCAGTCACTCCCAGTGCAACCCAGTTCATCCCAGTTCGTCCCAGTCCATCCCAGTTCATCCCAGTCCATCCCAGTCACTCCCAGTGCATTCCAGTTCGTCCCAGTCCATCCCAGTTCATTCCAGTGACTCCCAGTCCATCCCAGTTCATTCCAGTCCATCCCAGTTCATTCCAGTGACTCCCAGTCCATCCCAGTTCATTCCAGTCCATCCCAGTTCATTCCAGTGACTCCCAGTCCATCCCAGTTCATTCCAGTCCATCCCAGTTCATCCCAGTTCATTCCAGTTCATCCCAGTCCATCCCAGTGCATCCCAGTCCATCCCAGTTCATTCCAGTCCATCCCAGTCCATCCCAGTTCATCCCAGTGCCTCCCAGTTCACTCCAGTCCATTCCAGTCCCTCCCAGTTCCTCCCAGTTCATCCCAGTTCATCCCAGTCCCTCCCAGTGCCCCCCAAATCCCCCCCAAATCCTCCTCAAATCCCCTCCCAGTCACTCCCAGTTCCTCCCAGTCACTCCATCCCAGTGGCTCCCAGTCTATCCCAGTTCATCCCAGTCTATCCCTGTCCACCCCAAACCCCTCCCAGTCCATCCCAGTGCCCCCCAAACCTTCCCAAATCCCTCCTAAACCCCCCCAAATCCCCCTCAAACCCCCCCAAATCCCCTCCCAGTTGCTTCCAGTCGATCCCAGTGCCTCCCAGTTCATCCCAGTGCCTCCCAGTCTATCCCAGTCCACCCCAAACCCCTCCCAGTCCGTCCCAGTGCCTCCCAAATCCCTCCTAAACCCCCACAAACCACCCCAAATCCCCCCCAAAACCCCCCGAAATCCTCCCCAAATTCCCTCCCAGTCACTCCCAGTCTATCCCAGTGGCTCCCAGTTCATCCCAGTCCATCCCAGTCTATCCCAGTCCACCCCAAACCCCTCCCAGTCTATCCCAGTCCCCCCAAATCCCCTCCCAGTCCATCCCAGTGCCCCCCAAACCTCCCCCAATCCCTCCTAAACCCCCCCAAATCCCCCCCAAATCCTCCTCAAATCCCCTCCCAGTCCCTCCCAGTTGCTCCCAGTCCCTCCCAGTCCCTCCCAGTCCCTCCCAGTAGCTCCCAGTCTCACCAGCAGGACGTGCCTGAGCCCCAGCTCGGCCCTCCAGTCCCTCTTGAGAACGTTGACACAAATCTGACCCCCCCAGGACCCCCCAAATCCCCCCCAAACCCCCCCAAATCCTCCCCAAATCCCCTCCCAGTCACTCCCAGTTCATCCCAGTGCCTCCCAGTCTATCCCAGTTCATCCCAGTCTATCCCAGTCCACCCCAAACCCCTCCCAGTCCATCCCAGTGCCCCCCAAACCTCCCCCAATCCCTCCTAAACCCCCCCAAATCCCCCCCAAATCCTCCTCAAATCCCCTCCCAGTCACTCCCAGTTCATCCCAGTTCCTCCCAGTCCCTCCCAGTCCCTCCCAGTAGCTCCCAGTCTCACCAGCAGGACGTGCCTGAGCCCCAGCTCGGCCCTCCAGTCCCTCTTGAGGACGTTGACACAAATCTGACCCCCCCAGGACCCCCCAAATCCCCCCCAAACCCCCCCAAATCCTCCCCAAATCCCCTCCCAGTCACTCCCAGTTCATCCCAGTGCCTCCCAGTCTATCCCAGTTCATCCCAGTCTATCCCAGTCCCCCAAATCCCCTCCCAGTCCATCCCAGTGCCCCCCAAACCTCCCCCAATCCCTCCTAAACCCCCCCAAATCCCCCCCAAATCCTCCTCAAATCCCCTCCCAGTCCCTCCCAGTTGCTCCCAGTCCCTCCCAGTCCCTCCCAGTAGCTCCCAGTCTCACCAGCAGGACGTGCCTGAGCCCCAGCTCGGCCCTCCAGTCCCTCTTGAGGACGTTGACACAAATTTCCCCCCCGGGCCCCACGTTGGGGTGGAAGATTTTGGTGAGGAAGAAACCCTTGGGAGGAGCGGCCGGAAAATCCCGGCCCAGCACCAACTTCATCCTGAACAGCCCCCCGGCGTAGGGGGTGCCCTCTGGGGACCCCAAAAAATGAGTCAGAGACCCCAAAAATGGGTTAGGGACCCCCAAAAACCCCCCAAAACCCCCCCTGAAACCCCTGACCCCCAGAGACCCCAAAAAATCCCCAAAAATCCCAAAAATCCCCAGGGACCCCCCAAAAACCCCAAAGCCCCCCCAGCACCAACTTCATCCTGAACAGCCCCCCGGCGTAGGGGGTGCCCTCTGGGGACCCCAAAAATCGGGTTAGGGACCCCAAAAAACCCCCAAAACCCCCCAGACCAACCCCCAAAATCTGGGACCCCCAGGGACCCCAAAAAAATCCCAAAATCCCCCAAAAAAACCCCAAAATCCCCAGGGACCCCCAAAAATAGGGTTAGGGACCCCAAAAACCCCCCAACCCCCCCCCTGAACCCCTGACCCCAAAAACCCCCAAAAAACCCCAAATATCCCACAGGGACCCCCAAAAACCCCAAAGCCCCCCCAGCACCAACTTCATCCTGAACAGCCCCCCGGCGTAGGGGGTGCCCTCTGGGGACCCCAAAAATCGGGTTAGGGACCCCAAAAAACCCCCCAAAACCCCCCCAAAAACCCCCAAAAACCCCCAAAAACCCCCTGGGACCCCCAAAAACCCCCCAAAAACCCCTGACCCCAAAAACCCCCAAAAACCCCCTGGGACCCCCAAAAACCCCCCCTGAAAGCCCTGACCCCAAAAAAACCCCAAAAACCCCAAAAATCCCCCAAAAAAAACCCCTAAAATCCAAGGGACCCCCAAAAACCCCCTGGGACCCCCCAAATCCCCCCCTGAAAGCCCTGACCCCAAAAAAACCCCAAAACCCCCAAAAATCCCCAAAAAAACACCCCTAAAATCCAAGGGACCCCCAAAAACCCCCTGGGACCCCCCAAATCCCCCCCTGAAAGCCCTGACCCCAAAAAAACCCCAAAACCCCCAAAAATCCCAAAAAAAAACCCCTAAAATCCAAGGGACCCCCAAAAACCCCCTGGGACCCCCAAAAATCCCCCAGACCACCCCTCAAAATCTGGGACCCCCAAGACCCCCAAAAACCCCCAAAAATCCCCCAAATACCCACAGGGACCCCCAAAAACCCCAAAGCCCCCCAGCACCAACTTCATCCTGAACAGCCCCCCGGCATAGAGGGTGCCCTCTGGGGACCCCAAAAATGGGTTAGGGACCCCCAAAACCCCCTGGGACCCCCAAAAACCCCCCAAAACCCACCCTGAAACCCCTGACCCCAAAAACCCCCAAAAACCCCCTGGGACCCCCAAAAACCCCCCCTGAAACCCCTGACCCCAAAAAAACCCAAAAAAAAACCCAAAACCCCCAAAAACCCCCTGGGACCCCCAAAAACCCCCCAAAACCCCCCCTGAGACCCCTGACCCCAAAAACCCCAAAAAAACCCAAAAATCCTCAAAAACCCCCAAAAACCCCCTGGGACCCCCTAAAACCCCCCAAAACCCCCCCTGAAACCCCCAGACCAACCCCGAAACCCCCGACCCCAAAAACCCCCAAAACCCCAAAAATCCCAAAAAAAAAACCCCAAAAATCCCCAGGGACCCCCAAAAATCCCCCAGACCACCCCTCAAAATCTGGGACCCCAAAGACCCCCAAAGACCCCCCAAAAATCCCCAAAAACCCCCAAAAATCCCCAAAAAACCCCAAAAATCCCCTAAAAACCCCCAAAAATCCCCAAAATCCCCAAAAACCCCCCAAAATCCCCAGGGACCCCCAAAAATCCCAAAACCCCCCAAACCACCCCAAAGACCCCCCAGGGACCCCCAAATCACCCCAAAAAGCCCCAGACCACCCCAAAAACCCCCAAATCAACCCCAAATCACCCCAAAAACCCCCAGGGACCCCCAAATCACCCCAAAAACCTCCCAGAGACCCCCAAATCACCCCAAAAACCCCCAGGGACCCCCAAATCACCCCAAAGACCCCCAGGGACCCCCAAATCACCCCAAAAACCCCCAGGGACCCCCAAATCACCCCAAAGACCCCCAGGGACCCCCAAATCACCCCAAAAACCCCCAGGGACCCCCAAAAATCCCAGAGACCCCCAAATCAACCCCAAATCACCCCAAAAACCCCCAGGGACCCCCAAACCACCCCAAAGACCCCCAGGGACCCCCAAATCACCCCAAAAACCTCCAGGGACCCCCAAATCACCCCAAAAACCTCCCAGAGACCCCCAAATCACCCCAAAGACCCCCAGGGACCCCCAAATCACCCCAAAGACCCCCAGGGACCCCCAAATCACCCCAAAAACCTCCCAGAGACCCCCAAATCACCCCAAAAACCTCCCAGAGACCCCCAAATCACCCCAAAGACCCCCAGGGACCCCCAAATCACCCCAAAGACCCCCAAATCAACCCCAAATCACCCCAAAAACCTCCCAGAGACCCCCAAATCACCCCAAAAACCTCCAGGGACCCCCAAATCACCCCAAAGACCCCCAAAAATCCCAGAGACCCCCAAATCAACCCCAAATCACCCCAAAAACCCCCAGGGACCCCCAAATCACCCCAAAGACCCCCAAAAATCCCAGAGACCCCCAAATCAACCCCAAATCACCCCAAAAACCCCCAGGGACCCCCAAACCACCCCAAAGACCCCCAGGGACCCCCAAATCACCCCAAAAACCTCCAGGGACCCCCAAATCACCCCAAAAACCTCCCAGAGACCCCCAAATCACCCCAAAGACCCCCAGGGACCCCCAAATCACCCCAAAGACCCCCAGGGACCCCCAAATCACCCCAAAAACCTCCCAGAGACCCCCAAATCACCCCAAAAACCTCCCAGAGACCCCCAAATCACCCCAAAAACCTCCCAGAGACCCCCAAATCACCCCAAAGACCCCCAGGGACCCCCAAATCACCCCAAAGACCCCCAAATCAACCCCAAATCACCCCAAAAACCTCCCAGAGACCCCCAAATCACCCCAAAAACCCCCAGGGACCCCCAAATCACCCCAAAGACCCCCAGGGACCCCCAAATCACCCCAAAGACCCCCAGGGACCCCCAAATCACCCCAAAAACCTCCCAGAGACCCCCAAATCACCCCAAAAACCCCCAGGGACCCCCAAATCACCCCAAAGACCCCCAGGGACCCCCAAATCACCCCAAAAACCCCCAGGGACCCCCAAATCACCCCAAAAACCCCCCAGAGACCCCCAAATCACCCCAAAGACCCCCAAAAATCCCAGAGACCCCCAAATCAACCCCAAACCACCCCAAAAACCCCCAGGGACCCCCAAATCACCCCTGATATTTTGGGGGGTCTTGGGGGGGTCTTGGGGGGGTCTTGGGGGGATTTTGGGGGGATTTGGGGGGGATTTTGGGGGGGATTTTGGGGGGGATTTTGGGGGGATTTTGGGGGGATTTGGGGGGATTTGGGGGGGATTTTGGGGATATTTTGGGGGGGATTTTGGGGGGATTTGGGGGGGTTTTGGGGAGATTTTGGGGGGATTTGGGGAGAATTTGGAGAGATTTTGGGGAGATTTTGGGGGGATTTGGGGGGGGATTTTGGGGGGATTTTGGGGGGATTTTGGGGGAATTTTGGAGGGATTTTTGGGGGGATTTTGGAGGGATTTGGGGGGGATTTTGGGGGAATTTTGAGGGGATTTTGGGGGGGATTTGGGGTGAATTTGGGGAGAATTTGGGGAGAATTTGGGGAGATTTTGGGGGGATTTTGGGAATATTTTGGGGATATTTTGGGGCTATTTTGGGGATATTTGGGGGATATTTTGGGGAAATTTTGGAGAGAATTTGGGGATAATTTGGGGATATTTATGGGATAATTTGGGGAGATTTTGGGGATATTTTGGGGATATTTTAGAAATAATTTGGGGCTAATTTGGGGATATTTTAGGGATAATTTGGAAATATTTTGGGGTTAATTTGGGGATATTTTGGGGCAATTTTGGGGCAATTTTGGGGCGATTTTGAGGCGATTTTGGGGAGATTTTAGAGATAATTTAGGGATAATTTGGGGCTGATTTGGGGATATTTGGGGGATATTTATGGGATAATTTGGGAATATTTTGTGGATATTTTAGGGATAATTTGGGGATAATTTGGGGGTATTTTGGGGGATATTTTGGAGATATTTTGGAGATATTTTAGGGATATTTTGGGGATAATTTGGGGATATTTGGGGGATATTTATGGGATAATTTGGGGATAATTTGGGAATATTTTGTGGATATTTTAGGGATAATTTGGAGATAATTTGGGGGTATTTGGGGGGTATTTTGGGGCAATTTTGGGGATATTTTGGGGGTATTTTAGAGATAATTTGGGGATATTTTAGAGATATTTTGGGGATATTTTAGAAATAATTTGGAGATATTTTGGGTATATTTTGGATATATTTTGGGGATATTTTGGGGCAATTTTGGGACAATTTTGGGGATATTTAGGGGATATTTTGGGGGGATTTTGAGGATATTTTGGTGATAATTTAGAGACAATTTGGGGATATTTTGGGGATATTTTGGGGATAATTTGGGGATATTTGGGGGATATTTAGGGGATATTTTGGGACAATTTTGGGGATATTTTGGGGGATATTTAGGGGATAATTTGGGGATATTTTGGGGATATTTTAGAGATAATTTGGGGATATTTTAGAGATATTTTGTGGATATTTTAGAGATAATGTGGGGATAATTTGGGGGTATTTTGGAGGTATTTTGGGGATATTTTGGGGATATTTCAGAGATAATTTGGGGATATTTAGGGGATAATTTGGGAAGATTTTGGGGATAATTTGGAGATATTTTGGGAATATTTTGGGGATATTTTAGAGATAATTTGGGGATAATTTAGAGATAAATTGGGGATATTTAGGGGATATTTTGGGAATAATTTTGGGGATATTTTGGGGGATATTTAGGGGATAATTTCGGGATATTTTGGGGATAATTTGGGGATAATTTGGGGATATTCTGGGACAATTTTGGGGATATTTTGGGGGTCCTACCTGGCCCCTCGATGGCCACCTGCAGGTCAGGGCTGGGGGGTGGATTTTGGGGATATTTTGGGGAGATTTTGGGGAGAATTTGAGGAGAATTTGGGGAGAATTTGGGAATATTTGGGGGATATTTTGGGGGGATTTTGGGGATATTTGGGGGGGATTTTGGGGAGATTTTGGGGATAATTTAGAGACAATTTGGGGACATTTTGGGGATATTTTAGAGATAATTTGGGGGATAATTTGAGGATATTTGGGGGATAATTTGGGGGATAATTTGAGGGTATTTTGGGGAGAATTTGGGGGATAATTTGGGGATAATTTGGGGATATTCTGGGGATATTTTGAGAATAATTTTGGGAAAATTTTGGAGAGATTTTGGGGATATTTTGGGGCAATTTTGGGGATAATTTGAGGATAATTTGGGGATAATTTGGGGATATTTTGGGGCAATTTTGGGGCAATTTTGAGGCGATTTTGGGGAGATTTTGGGGAGATTTTAGAGATAATTTAGAGATAATTTGGGGCTAATTTGGGGATATTTTGGGGATAATTTGGGGATATTTTTGGGATATTTTGGGGATATTTGGGGGATATTTTGGGGATAATTTGGGGATATTTTTGGGATATTTTGGGGATATTTGGGGGATAATTTGGGGATATTTAGGAGATAATTTAGGGCAATTTTGGGGATATTTGGGGGGAGATTTTGGGGGGATTTTGGGGGGGATTTTGGGGATATTCTGGGGATATTCTGGGGATATTTAGGGGATATTTTGGGACAATTTTGGGGATATTTTGGGGATAATTTGCGAATATTTGGGGGATATTTAGGGGATATTTGAGGGATAATTTGGGGATAAATTTGGGATAAATTTGGGATAATTTGGAGATATTTGGGGGATATTTTGGGGATATTTAGGGGATAATTTGGGGATAATTTGGGGATAATTTGGGGGGATTTTGGGGAGAATTTGGGGATATTTTGGGGATATTTTGGGGATAATTTGGGGATAATTTGAGGATAATTTGGGCATAATTTGGGGATAATTTGGGCCTAATTTGGGGATATTTTGGGGATATTTTGGGTAGAATTTGGGAATATTTGGGGGATAATTTGGGGATAATTTGGGATACTTTGGGGGGATTTTGGGGATAATTTGGGGTGAATTTGGGGTGAATTTGGGTAGAATTTGGGGAGAATTTGAGGAGAATTTGGAGATATTTTGGGGATGTTTTGGGGGGAATTTGGGGGGGATTTTGGGGGGAATTTTGGGGAGATATTGTGGAGGCGATTTTTGGGATATTTTGGGGATTATTTGGGGATATTTGGGACATTTTGGGGATATTTGGGGGATATTTTGTGGATATTTTGTGGATATTTTAGAGATAATTTGGGGATATTTTGGGGATATTTTGGGGGATATTTTGGGGACATTTTGGGTAGAATTTGGGAATATTTGGGGGATAATTTTGGGATATTTTGGGATATTTTGGGGATATTTTGGGGATATTTGGGGATATTTTGGGAATATTTTGGGGCTATTTTGGGGATAATTTGGGGCTATTTTGGGGCTATTTTGGGGCAATTTTGGGACAATTTTGGGACATTTTTGGGGATAATTTGGGGACAATTTGGGGATATTTTGGAGATATTTTGGAGATATTTTGGGGATAATTTAGAGACAATTTGGGGATATTTTGGGGACATTTTGGGGATAATTTGGGGCAATTTTGGGGGTCCTACCTGGCCCCTCGATGGTCACCTGCAGGTCAGGGCTGGGAGGGGATTTTGGGGATATTTTGGGAATATTTTGGGAATATTTTGGGGATAATTTGGGGATAATTTGGGACAATTTTGCGGATATTTTGGGCATATTTGGGGGGATATTTTGGGGGGATTTTGGGGATATTTGGGGGGGATTTTGGGGAGATTTTGGAGGTAATTTGGGGCTAATTTGGGAATATTTTGGGGATATTTTGGGGAGAATTTGGGGGAGAATTTGGGGGAGAATTTGGGGAGATTTTGGGGATATTTAGGGGATAATTTGGGGATAATTTGGGGGTAATTTGGGGCAATTTTGGGGACATTTTGGGGATAAATTAAGGATAAATTTGGGGATATTTTGGGGATATTTGGGGGATATTCTGTGAATATTTTAGAGACAATTTGAGCATAATTTGGGGATAATTTGGGGATATTTTGGGGATATTTTGGGGATATTTTGGGGATAATTTGGGGCCATTTTGGGGGTCCTACCTGGCCCCTCGATGGCCACCTGCAGGTCAGTGACGTCCTCGTCGTTGGGGAAGACTTTGATGCCCTCGGGGGGGTCGGAGCTGAGCAGGGAAACCTCCCGGCACAGCCCCCTCAGCGTCTGGGGGGGGAGGTTCTCGGCATTCGGGGTCTGGGGGGGCCCAAAAAGAGACAAAATTCACTTAAAAATGCGCCCAAAAATGTCCCAGGGAGCCCTTCGGAAAAAAAAAACTAAAAATGTCCAAAAATGCCCAAAAATTTGCTCAAAAATGCTCAAAAAATCACCCAAAAATCTACCCAGAAACACCCAAAAATCCGCCCCCAAAAAAAAAAAAAAATCCACCCAAAAAAACCAAAAAAAAAACAACCCAAAACACCCAAAAATCCACCCCAAAAAAAATCCACCCAAAACACCCAAAAATCCACCCAAAAAAAATATAAAATCCACCTAAAAACTCACCCAAAAATTCACTCAAAAATCCACCTGAAAATCCACCCAAAAATCCACTCAAAACCACCCAAATCCACCCAAAAATCCACCCAAAAAAATACAAAATCCACCTAAAAATTCACTCAAAAACACCCCAAAATTCACTCAAAAATCCACCCGAAAATCCACCCAAAAATTCACTCAAAAATGCCCAAAAATCCACCCAAAACCACTCAAAAATTCACTCAAAAATCCAACTAAAAACACCCAAAAATTCACTAAAAAATCCACCCAAAAATCCACCCAAAATTGTCCCAGGGAGCCCTTCCGGAAAAAAAACTAAAATCGTGTGAAAACGCCCAAAAATTCGCCCAAAAACGCTCAAAAATTCATCCAAAACATCCAAAAATCCACCCAAAACCACTCAAAAATCCACCCAAAAACACCCAAAAATCCACCCAAAAACACTCAAAAATCCACCCAAAACCAATCAAAAAACCACCCAAAAAAAAGAAATACAAAATCCACCTAAAAATTCACTCAAAAATTCACTCAAAAATTCACTCAAAAATCCACCCAAAAAAAACCAAAAAAAATCCACCCAAAACACCCAAAAATCCACCCAAAAAAAAAATCCACCCAAAAAAATACAAAATCCACCTAAAAATTCACCCAAAAATTCACTCAAAAATGCACCCAAAAATCCACCCAAAAATGTCCCAGGGAGCCCTTCTGAAAAAAAAAACTAAAAATGTGTGAAAATGCACAAAAATTCGGCCAAAAACGCTCAAAAATTCGCCCAAAACATCCAAAAATCTGCCCAAAAACACTCAAAAATCCACCCAAAAAAAACCCAAAATCCACCTAAAAATCCAACCAAAAACACCCAAAAATTCACTCAAAAAACCACCCAAAAATCCACCCAAAACCACTCAAAAATCCAACCAAAATACCCAAAAATTCACTAAAAAATCCCCCCAAAACGCCCAAAAATCCAACCAAAAACACTCAAAAATCCACTCAAAAATCCACCCAAAAATCCACTCAAAAATCCAACCAAAAACACCCAAAATTCGCTCAAAAATGCACCCAAAAATCCACCCAAAAATGTCCCAGATAGCCCTTCCGGAAAAAAAAACCCAAAACATCCGAAAACGCCCCAAAATTCACCCAAAAACGCTCAAAAATTCACCCAAAACACCCAAAAATCCACCCCCAAAAAAATACAAAATCCACCTAAAAATTCACTCAAAAACGCCCAAAAATTCACTCAAAAATCCACCCAAAAATTCACTCAAAAATCCAACCAAAAATTCACTCAAAAATCCAACCAAAAACACCCAAAAATCCACTCAAAACCACTCAAAAATTCACTCAAAAATCCAACTAAAAACACCCAAAAATTCACTCAAAAATCCACCCAAAAATCCACTCAAAAATGCCCAAAAGTCAACCCAAAAATCCACCCAAAAATCCACCCAAAAATGTCCCAGGGAGCCCTTCAGAAAAAAAAACTAAAAATGTGCAAAAACGCCCAAAAATCCAACTAAAAACGCTCAAAAATCCATCCAAAAACGCTCAAAAATCCATCCAAAAACACCCAAAAATCCACCCAAAAACACCCGAAAATTCACTCAAAAATCCGCCCAAAAATTCACTCAAAAATCCACCCAAAAATTCACTCAAAAATCCACCCAAAAATCCATCCCCAAACACCCAAAAATCCGCCAAAAAAAAATACAAAATCCACCTAAAAATTCACCCAAAAACACGCAAAAATTGACTCAAAAATACACCCAAATCTACCCAAAAATCCACCCAAAAATTCAGTTAAAAGTGCCCAAAAATCCACCCAAATCTACCCAAAAATCCACCCAAAAATTCACTCAAAAATGCCCAAAAATTCACTCAAAAATCCACCCAAAAATCCACCCAAAAATGTCCCAGGGAGCCCTTCTGAAAAAAAACCTAAAAACGTGTGAAAATGCACAAAAATTCGGCCAAAAACGCTCAAAAATTCGCCCAAAACATCCAAAAATCTGCCCAAAGACACTCAAAAATCCACCCAAAAAAAAACCAAAATCCACCTAAAAATCCAACCAAAAACACCCAAAAATTCACTCAAAAAACCACCCAAAAATCCACCCAAAAATTCACTCAAAAATCCACCCAAAAACACCTAAAAATTCACTAAAAAATCCCCCCCAAAACGCCCAAAAATCCAACCAAAAACACTCAAAAATCCACTCAAAAATCCCCCTGAAAATCCACCCAAAAATTCACTCAAAAATGGCCAAAAATCCGCCCAAAAAGGACCAAAAATCCACCCAAAAATTCACTCAAAAATGCCCAAAAATCCACCCAAAAACACTCAAAACTTCACTCAAAAACATCCAAAAATCCACCCAAAAACACTCAAAAATCCAACCAAAACCACCCAAAAATCCACTCAAAAATCCATCCCAAAACACCTAAAAATTCACTAAAAAATCCCCCCAAAATGCCCAAAAATCCAACCAAAAACACCCAAAAATTCACTCAAAAATCCAACCAAAAACACCCAAAAAGGACCAAAAATTCACTCAAAAAATCCACCCAAAAATCCATCCCAAAAAACCTCAAAAAAAACCCAAATTCATCTTCCCCCCAAAACTCACCTGCCAAGCTCCACCTCGGGGCTCCTGGAGGAGGAAAAAGGGAAAAAAAAAAAGGTGAATTTTGGGGGTCCCTAAATCTGAGGACCCTAAAATGTCCCCCCCCTCCCCCAAAATCTGAGGAGCCTCAAATTCCCCCCAAAAAAACGACCCCAAAACCCCAAATCCCTCTGAGGATCCCCCCCAAATTCTGAGCACCCTCAAATCCCCAAATCCCCCCCAAAACCCCTCTGAGGACCCTCAAATGCCCCCCAAACACCCCAAATCCCCCCCAAACACCCCAAAAACCCCTCTGAGGACCCCAAAACCCCTCTGAGGATCCCCCCAAAATCTGAGGGTTCTTAAATCCCCAAATCCCCCCTGAACACCCCAAAACCCCTCTGAGGATCCCCCCCAAAAATCTGAGCACCCTCAAATCCCCAAATCCCCCCTGAACACCCCAAAACCCCTCTGAGGATCCCCCCCAAAATCTGAGAACCCTCAAATCCCCAAATCCCCCCCAAAACCCCTCAGAGAGCCCTCAAATCCCAAAATCCCCCCCAAAACGCCTCTGAGGGCCCTCAAATCCCCAAATCCCTCCCAAACACCCCAAAAACCCCTCTGAGGATCCCCCCAAATTCTGAGCACCCTTAAATCCCCAAATCCCCCCTGAACACCCCAAAACCCCTCTGAGGATCCCCCCCAAAATCTGAGAACCCTCAAATCCCCAAATCCCCCCCAAACACCCCAAAACCCCTCTGAGGATCCCCTCAAATTCTGAGCACCCTCAAATCCCCCCTGAACACCCCAAAAACCCCTCTGAGGATCCCCCCCAAAATCTGAGAACCCTCAAATCCCCAAATCCCCCCCAAAACCCCTCAGAGAGCCCTCAAATCCCAAAATCCCCCCCAAAACGCCTCTGAGGGCCCTCAAATCCCCAAATCCCTCCCAAACACCCCAAAACCCCTCTGAGGATCCCCCCAAATTCTGAGCACCCTTAAATCCCCAAATCCCCCCTGAACACCCCAAAACCCCTCTGAGCACCCTCAAATCCCCAAATCCCCCCTGAACACCCCAAAACCCCTCAGAGAGCCCTCAAATCCCAAAATCCCCCCCAAAACCCCTCTGAGGGCCCTCAAATCCCCAAATCCCCCCCAAACACCCCAAAAACCCCTCTGAGGATCCTCAAATCCCCAAATCCCCCCTGAACACCCCAAAAACCCCTCTGAGGATCCCCCCCAAAATCTGAGGGTTCTTAAATCCCCAAATCCCCAAATCCCCCCCCAAACCCCTCTGAGGGCCCTCAAACCTCCCCCAAACACCCCAAAACCCCTCTGAGCACCCTCAAATCCCCAAATCCCCCCTGAACACCCCAAAACCCCTCTGAGCACCCTCAAATCCCCAAATCCCCCCTGAACACCCCAAAACCCCTCTGAGCACCCTCAAATCCCCAAATCCCCCCTGAACACCCCAAAACCCCTCTGAGCACCCTCAAATCCCCAAATCCCCCCCAAACACCCCAAAACCTCTCCGAGGATCCCCCCAAAAATCTGAGCACCTTCAAATCCCCAAAACCCCCCCTGAATACCCCCAAAATCCCTCTGAGGATCCCCCCCAAATTCTGAGCACCCTCAAATCCCCAAATCCCCCCCAAAACCCCTCTGAGGATCCTCAAATCCCCCCCAAACACCCCAAATCCCCCCCAAACACCCCAAAAACCCCTCTGAGCACCCTCAAATCCCCAAATCCCCCCTGAACACCCCAAAACCCCTCTGAGCACCCTCAAATCCCTCCCAGAACCCCCAAAACCCCTCAGAGAGCCCCTCAAACCCCCCCATTTCCCCTCACCCTCCTCAAACACCCCAAAACCCCTCTGAGGATCCTCAAACCACCCCAAACACCCCGAAACCCTTCCCGGACCCCCCAAATGTCTCTGAGGACCCTCAAATCCCCAAATCCCCCCCAAAACCCCTCAGAGGATCCCCCCCAAAATCTGAGCACCCTCAAATCCCCAAATCCCCCCCAAACACCCCAAAAACCCCTCTGAGGGCCCTCAAATCCCCAAATCCCCCCCAAACACCCCAAAAACCCCTCTGAGGATCCTCAAATCCCCAAATCCCCCCTGAACACCCCAAAACCCCTCAGAGAGCCCCTCAAACCCCCCCCATTTCCCCTCACCCTCCCCAAACACCCCAAAACCCCTCAGAGAGCCCCTCAAACCCCCCCATTTCCCCTCACCCTCCCCAAACACCCCAAAACCCCTCTGAGGATCCTCAAATCCCCAAATCCCCCCCAAATCCCCCAAAACCCCTCTGAGGATCCCCCCCACATTCTGAGCACCCTCAAATCTCCCCCAGACACCCCAAAACCCCTCAGAGAGCCCCTCAAACCCCCCCATTTCCCCTCACCATGGCGCCGGGCCGGGCCCGCGCAGGGCCGGCCTTTTTTTTTTTTTTGCTTTTCCTTTTCCTTTTTCCTCCCTTCCTTCTCCCTCTCTGTCCTCCCTCTCTCCGTAGAATCTCGGGGTTCTTAAAAAAACTGCTTTTCGGGGGGTTTATCTCGAGTTTCGGGGCGGCGGAGGGGGGGACCGGAGGGGGGAATGTCCCCCTTGTCGCTCCTCCCCCCGCAGCGCGGTCCCTCCTCCGGCGCCGCCGCCCGCCCAACGCGCTGAGGGGACCCCCCGGGGGGCCGACCCTTTAATACCCCTCACGCAAGCCCCGCCCACCCCGGGGCCGGCCGACCAATGGGGGAGAAGGGCGGGCTGCGCGAGCGCGGCGCTGATTGGCGAGGATAAAAAAAGGGGGCGGGGCTTCCCCCCCTCCCGCCTTGTTTTGCGCCGTAACGGCCGCGGGAAAGGAAGGGGGGGGAAAAGGGGCGGGGCCTAAAAGGGGTTTGAATGGAGGGATTGGCGGGGGAGGTGACCAATAAGGAGAGGGGAAGGGGGAGGGACTTCCGGTAAGGGAAGGGGGCGGGGGAAGAGGGACCGGAAGTGGCGGAGGGACCGCCCCAAACCCCCACTAAATACCCCCAAAATGCCTCAAAAATACAGGAAAAATAGCTCCCAAAATACCCCCAAAACACCTCCCAAATACCCCCAAAATATCTTCCAAATAACCCCCAAATACCTCCCAAAATACCCCCAAAATACCCCCAAAACACCTCCCAAATACCCCCAAAATACCTCTCAAAATACTCCCAAAATACCTCCCAAAATACCTCCCAAAATACCCCCAAAATACCTCCCAAAATACTCCCAAAATACCTCCCAGAATACCCCCAAAATACCTCCCAAATACCCCCAAAATACCTCCCAAATACCCCCAAAATACCTCCCAAAATACCCCCAAAATACCTCCCAAAATACCCCCAAAATACCTCCCAAAATACCCCCAAAATACCTCCAAATAGCCCCAAAACACCTCCCAAAATACTCCCAAAAGACCCCCTCAAACACCTCAAAAATACCCCCAAAATACCCCCCAAAATGCCTCAAAAATACATCAAAAATGCCCTCAAAAATAGCCAGAAATGCCCCAAAAATTCCTCACAAACAACCCCAAAATAACCCTCAAAAAATATTTTAAAAAAATACCCCCAAATGCTCCCCAAAATCCCCCTCAAATACCCCAAGAATACATCAAAAATACCCAAAAAACGCCCCTCAAACACCTCAAAACCACCCCTAAATTACCTCCAAAATACCCCTGAAATACCCCCCAAAATACCTATAAATATCCCCAAAAAATACCTACAAATACCCCCAAAAATACCTACAAACACCCCCCAAAAATACCTACAAATACCCCCCAAAATACCTATAAATACCCCCAAAAATACCTACAAATCCCCCCCAAAAATACCTAGAAATATCCCCCAAAAAACCCTATAAATACCCCCCAAAATACCTACAAATACCCCCAAAAATACCTACAAATACCCCCAAAAAAGCCCTATAAATACCCAAAAAATACCTACAAATACCCCAAAAAATACCTATAAATACCCAAAAAAATACCTACAAATACCTCCCAAAAATACCTACAAATACTCCCCAAAATACCTATAAATACCCCCAAAAAATACCTATAAACACCCTCAAAAAATACCTACAAATACCCCGCAAAAAACCTACAAATACCCCAAAAAAATACCTACAAATACCCCCAAAAAACCCTATAAATACCCAAAAAAATACCTCCAAATACGCCCAAAAAATACCTACAAATACCGCCAAAAATACCGATAAATACCCTCCAAAAAAACCTACAAATACCCCCCAAAAATACCTACAAATACGCCCAAAAATACCTATAAATACAACCAAAAAATACCTAGAAATACCCCCCAAAATACCTATAAATACCCCAAAAAATTACCTATAAATACCCCCCAAAAAAACCCTAAAAACACCCCCCAAAAATACCTATAAATAGCCAAAAAAAACACCTATAAATACCCCCCAAAAAAACCCTAAAAACACCCCCCAAAAATACCTATAAATAGCCAAAAAAAACACCTATAAATACCCCGAAAAATACCTATAAATACCCCCCAAAATTACCTATAAATACCCCCCCCAAATACCTATAAATACCCCCCAAAAATACCTACAAATACCCCCAAAAAAATACCTACAAATACCCCCAAAAAATACCTACAAATACCCCCAAAAAATACCTACAAATACCCCAAAAAATACCTACAAATGCCCCCCCAAAAAACTATAAATACCCCATAAAAATACCAAAAAATACCCCCAAAATACCTACAAATACCCCAATAAAATACCTACAAATACCCCAAAAAATACCTAAAAATAACCCCCAAAAATACCTAAAAATAACCCCAAAAAATACCTACAAATACCCCCCAAAAAATACCCCCCAAAAATCTCCTAAATACCTCAAATGTGTCCCCAAATAACCCCAAATATCCCAAAAAATACCCCAAAATGCACCCAAAATACCCCAAAATACCCCCCCAAATAACCCCAAAATACCCCTCAAATACCCCAAAAATACTCTCAACCCCCTCCCCACCAAAACCACTCCTAAACCCCTCCCAAAACCCCCAAAAAATCCCCCAAAATGGCAGGAAACGTCACTTTTATTGCCCCTCCCCCCCCCCACAGACCCGAGGGGGGAGGGGGGGAGGGGCGGGGTGGGGGAGGGGCTTTAAGGCACGTGGGGTCACGGGGGGGGAGGGGGGAAGGGGGAGGTCACGGAGGGGTCACGGGGGGGCGGGGGCCGCCCCTCCCCCTCCCTATTATGGCTTCGGCTTGGTGGGCGGGGCAATGACGTCATCAGGGTGTGTGACATCACCGGGAGGTGTGTGACGTCATTGAGGGGTGGTGACATCACGGGGAGGGGGGGTGGGGCCTTGGCAGTGATTGGATGGGGTGGCTCCGCCCACCCCCCACCCGTGACGTCAGAGAGGGCGGGGCAAGTTCCACAGTGCTGACGTCATCGCCCGTGGGGGGGAGGGGCTGTGACGTCATCGGGACGGGGGTGTGACATCATCGAGGCTGCAGCACCGATTGGCTGCTGAGGGTGTGACATCATCGGCTGCTGGCGGGATGGTGGGGCGGCTGTGACGTCACCGGGGGAAGCTGTGACGTCATCGGCGGAAGAGGAGGGGCCCATGATGTCATCGGGGTGTGACGTCATTGGGAAAGGGGCTCTGACGTCACCGAGAGCTGAGGGTTGTGACGTCATCGGCTCCGGTGTGATGTCATTGGGGGGCGGGGCTATGACATCATCAGCGGGCGAGGAGGACTCTGTGTGTGATGTCATCGGCTGCCGTTCGTGGGCTGTGATGTCATCAAGAGCTCTGGGAGGGGTTATGACATCATCTGCTGCTCTGTGACATCATCGGCTCCGGTGTGACGTCATCAAGAGCTGTGGAAAGGGTTATGACATCATCGGCTGCTCTGTGACGTCATCGGCTCCGGTGTGACATCATCAGCTGCCGTATGTGGGCTCTGACGTCATTGAGAGCTGTGAGCGGGGTTATGACATCATCGGCTGCTCTGTGACATCATCAGCTGCTCTGTGATGTCATCGGCTGCTCTGTGACATCATCGGCTGCTGTTCGTGGACTCTGACGTCATCAAGAGCTGTAGGCGGGGTTATGACATCATCGGCTGCTCTGTGACATCATCAGCTCTATTATGACATCATCAGCTGTTATATGTGGGCTTTGACGTCATCAAGAGCTGTGGGTGGGCTTATGACATCATCGGCTGCTCTGTGACATCATCGGCTGCCGTTCGTGGGCTGTGACGTCACTGGAGGGCAGCGGGCAGGGTTATGACATCATTGGCAGGTGAGGAGAATTCTGTGACGTCATCGGCTCCGCTGTGATGTCATCGGCACTGGTGTGACGTCATCAGCTGCCGTTTGTGGGCTCTGATGTCATCGAGCGCTGTGGGCGGGGTTATGATGTCATCGGCGGGTGAGGAGACCTTTGTGACATCATCGGCTGCTCTGTGATGTCATCGCCTGCCGTTTGTGGGGCTGTGACGTCACCATGAGCTGGGACGGAGTTATAACGTCATCATCTGCTTTGTGACGTCATTGACTGATCTGTGACATCATCAAGAGCTGTGGGCGGGGTTATGACATCATCGGCTGCTCTGTGACATCCCCATGAGCTGGGACGGGTTTATGACATCACCAGAGGGCGGGGAGAGCTCTGTGACATCATCGGCTGCTGTGTACGGGCTCTGACGTCATTGAGACCCGTGGGTGGGGCCGCAATGTCATTGGCTGATGAGGAGAGCTCTGTGACGTCACCATGAGCCGGGGGGCGGGGTTATGACATCATCATCTGCTCTGTGATGTCATTGACTGATCTGTGACATCATCAAGAGCTGTGGGCGGGGTTATGGCATCACCGGCTGCTCTGTGACATCACCATGAGCCAGGGCGGGGTTATGACATCATAATCTGCTCTGTGACGTCATCGGCTGCTCTGTGACGTCATCGGCTGCCATATGTGTGCTCTGACATCATCGAGAGCCGTGGGCGGGGCCACGACATCATTGGCTGATGAGGAGAGCTCTGTGATGTCACCATGAGCTTGGGCGGGGTTATGACATCATCATCTGCTCTGTGACGTCACCATGAGCCAGGGCGGGGTTACGACATCATCGGCTGCTCTGTGACGTCATTGACTGATCTGTGACATCATCGGCTGCTGTTTGTGTGCTCTGACATCATCGAGAGCCGTAGGCAGGGCTATGACATCATCGGCTGCTCTGTGATGTCACCATGAGCTGGGGCGGGGTTATGACATCATCATCATCTGCTCTGTGACATCATTGACTGCTCTGTGACATCATCAGCTGCTCTGTGACGTCATCGCCTGCCGTTTGTGTGCTCTGACATCATCGAGAGAGCCGTGGGCGGGGTTATGACATCATCGGCTGCTCTGTGACAGAGCCCGTGTACGGGCTCTGATGTCATCAAGACCCGTGGGCAGGGTTATGACATCATTGGCTGATGAGGAGAGCTCTGTGACGTCACCATGAGCTTGGGCGGGGTTATGACATCACCGGCTGCTCTGTGACGTCACCGTGAGCTGGGGCGGGGTTATGACATCACCGGCTGCTCTGTGACATCATCGGCTGCTGTTTGTGTGATCTGACATCATCGAGAGTGCCATGGGCGGGGTTATGACATCATCATCTGCTCTGTGACATCATCGCCTGCCATGTAGGGGCTCTGACATCATCAAGACCCGTGGGCGGGGCCGCGACGTCATTGGCTGATGAGGAGAGCTCTGTGACGTCACCATGAGCCGGGGGGCGGAGTTACAACATCATCATCTGCTCTGTGACGTCACCATGAGCCAGAGGCGGGGTTATGACATCATCATCTGCTCTGTGACATCATTGACTGCTCTGTGACATCATCAAGATCCGTGGGCGGGGTTATGACATCATCGGCTGCTCTGTGATGTCACCATGAGCCGGGGCAGAGTTATGACATCAGCAGCAGGCTGGGAGAGCTCTGTGACATCATCGGCTGCTCTGTGACATCATCGCCTGCCGTGTACAGGCTCTGACATCATCGAGAGAGCCGTGGGCGGGGCTATGACATCATCATCTGCTCTGTGACGTCACCATGAGCCGGGGGGCGGGGTTATGACATCATCATCTGCTCTGTGACATCACCATGAGCTGGGGCGGAGTTATGACATCATCAGTGGGCTAGGAGAGCTCTGTGACATCATCGGCTGCTCTGTGACGTCATCCTGAGCTGGGGCGGAGTTATGACGTCATCAGCGGGCGAGGAGAGCTCAGTGACATCATCAGCTGCTCTGTGACGTCATCGACTGCCATTTG